>CM040122.1:304869791-305101514 GCA_022559845.1 Amorphophallus konjac | reverse complement strand
ACAAATCCAATATGCTGTCTGAGTCCGGCGGCAAACAACTACTGGCCTGTCATGGCTGCAACCTCATCTACAAGCACTGAAGCTGTTCTCTCACCCTCGGGAGCTGCAACGGCAACGGATGTGTCCATAGATCCATCCATACAGTCGCTAGCGCAAGCAGCAAGAGGACCCCATGAAGCGATGGCGGTGTCTGACGAGGAAGTCGAAGTACTCGACCCTCGAGATGGTATTACAGACTTCGTTGACCTCCAACCGGCACCTCCAGAGATAGAAGACGGAGGCCAAGCCACAGTCGATGAACTGATAGAAGTCAACCTGGGAAATAAGAAGGGCCCTAGGCCTACCTTCCTCAGTGCCCAACTATCCCCAGAAGAACGGGAGCTGTACATCCAGCTGCTGCTAGAATACCGGGATTGCTTCACCTGGACTTATAAAGAGATGCCAGGTCTAAACCCTGCTGTCTCACAACACGAGCTAACAATCAGCCCCGAAGCCGAGCCGGTGAAGCAACCACCGCGGCGTATGAGGCCGGAGCTCATCACCCGAATCTGTGCTGAAGTTGACAAGCTCATTGATGTGGGATTTGTTGAAGAAAATCAGTACACCACATGGCTGGCGAATATCGTCCCCGTGAAAAAGAAGAATGGACAGATCCGGATTTGTGTTGACTTCCGAGATCTAAATAAAGCCTGCCCTAAAGATGACTTTCCGGTGCCAATAACCGAGGTCATGATCGATGCTACAACCGGCCATGAAGCCCTGTCATTCATGGATGGGTCTTCCAGCTACAATCAGATTTGGATTGCGGAGCATGACCGGGTCCATACTGCTTTCCGAACTCCTAAAGGCATTTATCATTACAAGAGAATGCCATTCGGACTGAAGAATGCTGGCGCAACCTATCAGCGCGCAATGACCAAAAGTTTTGATGAATTGCTCTACCACAAGGTCGAGTGCTACATAGATGACCTGGTGGTCAAAACCAGAAGAAAAGAAGATCACCTGCAAGACCTCCGGATTGTTTTTCAGAGGCTGAGGCAGCATGAACTAAAAATGAATCCTATGAAATGTGCGTTCGGAGTGTCGAGCGGAAAATTCTTGGGCTTCATCGTCCGATATCGGGGAATCGAGATAGACCTCGCAAAGATCAAGGCGATTCAGGAGTTACCTCCACCTAGGAACATCTCCGAGCTGAGGTCACTACAGGGCCGCCTGGCTTATATCCGGCGGTTCATTTCCAATTTGTCAGGGCGATACCAGCCTTTTCACAAGTTGATGATGAAAGATGTTCCCTTTTATTGGGATGAAGATTGTCAGACAGCCTTTGACAAGCTAAAAGACTATCTGAAGACTCCGCCAGTATTGGGCGCACCGGTGAAAGGACGGCCGTTGATACTGTATATAGTAGCTACACACAATTCTCTGGGGGCAATGCTAGACCAGAATAATGAAGAAGGGAAAGAACAAGCCCTCTATTACCTCAGTCGGAGACTGGTCAGAACTGAAGAGAAATATATTTATATTGAGAAGATCTGCCTGGCATTAGTCTTCGCAGTCAAAAAGCTCCGGCATTATATGTTGTCGCATGAAATCAGCTTGGTGTCCAAGGAGGATCCCCTGAAATATATTATGTCCCAGCCGGCACTCAAAGGCCGCCTAGGCAAGTGGGCGGTAATCCTTATGGAGTTTGATGTCTCCTACGTACCGCGCAAGGCCATCAAAGGTCAAGCTATTGCAATCTTCTTCGCTGAGCACCCAGTGCCCGGGGAAAGCCCGTGGGAACCGGAACTTCCCGAGGATGAGACCCTAGAAGCCGCCCAAGTACAGCCTTCCTCATGGCAGCTATACTTTGGTGGCGCTTCCAGAATTGACACCTCTGCTACCGGGTCATCCAGGGTCAGAGCAGGAGCAGGCATAGTCTTGAAGTCCCTAGAAGGAGAAGTGGTGCATACTTCCTGCTCCATAAACAAACAATGCACAAACAATGAAGCAGAATATGAAGCACTGATAATCGGGTTGCAGATTGCTCTGTCCATGGGAATTCAGATGCTGGAAGCATTCGGAGACTCCATGCTAGTTATAAAACAGCTGGAGGGAGAGTTCGAGGTGCGAAAGTAAGAGCTCCTCCCCTATCACCAGTTGGCAACTCGCCTGATGTCAAGATTTTACTTCATCAGCATCAAGCATATCAATCGAGGTCGGAATGCTCAGGCAGACGCCCTCGCTAAGTTGGCCAATTCATTGGCGGTCCCGCCAGACATAAGCCTGAATATAACAGTGATCAACCACCGACAGGTCCCTAGCGTAACAGAGGTTCTGGCCGACGAACAAGAGATGGAAGTAGCAGTCATCGAAGGGGTTCAGCAGCCCGACTGGCGAGAGCATCTCCTACGCTGGTTTCAACACCAGCAACTTCCAAAAGAAAAGGAACAGAGAATGAAGCTCCTGAAGATCAAGGATTCTTACGAGATGAGAAGCGGGACCTTGTTCCGAATTACGGCAGATGCCCGAAGGAAAGTCCTACTCCGTTGCTTGTCTTCAGCAGAGGCGGGACAGGTGATGCAAGAAGTTCATGCAGGATCAGCTGGAGCACACCAGGCTGGCCCGAAAATGAAAATTGAGATAAAGAAGCTGGGTTATTATTGGCCCACTATATTTGATGATTGCTGCAAGTTTACCAAAGCTTGTCAGAAATGTCAAGAACACGCTAGTGTGGCGAGGAGACCTCCAGTGCCACTGCATCCCACTCTGCCAAGTTGGCCATTTGCTCAGTGGGGCACGGGCGTGGTAGGGCCACTACCAGCATCTTCATCAGGATGCAGATACATCTTAGCAGCTACAGACTATTTCTCCAGATGGGCGGAAGCAGTAGCACTAAGAGATGTGACCGGAGAACTAGTTGCAAGATTCTTCCGGCAGAATGTAATATTTCGGTTCGGGATCCCCAGCCGAATCATCTCTGATAATGGCAGCCATTTCAGAAATCAGAAGGTTTACCGGCTAGCCGACAAGTACAAAATTGACTGGAGGACATCGTCCCCCTACAACCCTCAAGCCAATGGACTGGCAGAGGCCTTTAACAAGACCTTGTGCACACTATTGGCAAAGACTGTCAAGTCTAACAAAAAGGATTGGGAAGAAAGGATGTACGAAGCACTTTGGGCTTATCGTACTATCTACAAGACCCCAACCGGTTGTTCACCTTTCTCCCTTGTCTATGGGTCGGAAGCTGTAGTGCCGATTGAACTTGAAGTTCCTTCATTGCGAGTTGCCATCCAGCACGGATTAGTCAGTGGTGAGCAGACCAATGCAGAAAGAAGATTGGAAGAGCTCACTGAGCTCGAAGGAAAACGCCTCCGGGCGCAATAAAACATCCAACTCTACCAAGCTCGCATGGCCCGCGCTTTTGACAAGTTAGTCAAGGGCCGAGAGTTCAAGAAAGGAGACCTGGTGATGGTCAAAAGAAGAGAAGTGATGGCCTCTAACCCCAAAGGGAAGCTGGTCGAAAACTGGGTCGGACCGTATATCGTCCGCCGAGTATATGAAGGGGGTGCCTACGTCCTTGTAGACCACAAAGGAGTCATCCAGTTCTCTCCCCTCAACGGAAAACACATTAAGCTGTATCATGCGGCGCAGCCGACACACCCCGAGTGATCGGTCGGAACACATTTCTCCTTGGTTAGCGGCATTCCGCCCTAATCGAGCTACTTTTTCTTGGTTAGCGGCATTCCGCCCTAATCAAGATACTTCTCCTTGGTTTAGTGGCACTCCGCCTTAACCGAGCTACCTTCTCCCTTGGTTAGTGGCACTCCGCCCTAACCAAGCTACCCTTTCCTTGGTTAGCGGCATTCCGCCCTAATCGAGCTACTTTTCCTTGATTAGCGACATTCCCACCTAATCGAGCTGCTTTTCCTTGGTTAGTGGCATTCCGCCCTAATCAAGCTACTTCTCCTTGGTTTAGTGGCACTCCGCCTTAACCGAGCCACCTTCTCCCTTGGTTCAGTGGCACTCCGCCCTAACCGAGCTACCTTCTCCTTGGTTTAATGGCACTCCGCCTTAACCGAGCTACCTTCTCCCTTGGTTCAGTGGCACTCCGCCCTGATCGAGCTACTTCTCCTTGATTAGCAGCATTCCGCCCTAATCAAGCTACTTTTCCTTGGTTAGCGGCATTCCGCCCTAATCAAGCTACTTTTCCTTGGTTAGCGGCATTCCGCCCTAATCAAGCTACTTTTCCTTGGTTAGCGGCACTCCGCCCTGATCAAACTACTTTTCATCGGTCAGTGGCACTCTGCCCTGATCGAGCTACCCTCTCCTTGGCTAGCGGCTCTCCGCCCTAATCAAGCTACTTTTCCTTGGTTAGCGGCACTCCGCCCTGATCAAACTACTTTTCATCGGTCAGTGGCACTCTGCCCTGATCGAGCTACCCTCTCCTTGGCTAGCGGCTCTCCGCCCTAATCAAGCTACCTTTCCTTGGTTAGCAGCATTTCGCCCTGATCAAGCTACCCTCTCTCGGCTCGCATTCCGAATAAAAAAAAGAAGGAAGAAAAGAAAGAAGTCAAAATAAAAATGGGGTTAAAAATAGAGATACCCCGCCGGACTTGCTCCCATATCGGGACAAGTGTAAAAATGGCCGTAACCCAGCTGTGGTGAAAACCCGAAAGGGCGTCGCAGGCAAAATCGGGTACCCCGCCACGTGAAAACCCGAAAGGGCGCGTGGGCAAAAGCAAGAGGGGGCTGGCTTCGGCGAAAACCCGAAAGGGCGCCTGAGTCGGTAAAGTGGTAATTTCCCAAACGCCTCTCCTATTCTCCACCCAATAAAACTCCGAAAGGGACAATCATCAAAGTCCCACCGAAAATCCTTTAACACATCATTTTCGACCCTCGTCATCATCGGCGAGATCGGTCGATCTCTACCCTCAACTTGGACCCTACGTCCCTGTTGACAACCCCAT
The DNA here is from genome assembly GCA_022559845.1 of Amorphophallus konjac. Lineage (NCBI taxonomy): Eukaryota > Viridiplantae > Streptophyta > Magnoliopsida > Alismatales > Araceae > Amorphophallus > Amorphophallus konjac. The sequence goes on along the minus strand of CM040122.1, from coordinate 305,096,562 downwards.
CCTTGTTTCGGCAGTGATATATGCCGACGAACAAATCTTTTTCGACCCTCGTCATCATCGGCGAGATCGGTCGATCTCTACCCTCAACTTGGACCCTACGTCCCTGTTGACAACCCCATCCTTGTTTCGGCAGTGATATATGCCGACGAACAAATCCTTTTCGACCCCTATCATCCTCGACGAGATCGGTCGATCTCTACCCTCAACTTGGACCTTACGTCCCTGTTGACAACCCCATCCTTGTTTCGGCAGTAGTATACGCCGACGAATAAACCCTTTTCGACTCTCGCCATCATCGGCGAGAACGGTCGATCTCTACTCTTGAACTTGGATCCTACATCCTTGTTAATAAGCCACGTCCTTGCTTCGACATTTAACCAGTGTCGACGAAATAAACCTAAGACCAACCCTTGTCCTCATCGACAAGGACGGTCAGCGTTCCCGCAGTCCAGTTCTTCTGAATCTCGAATTCAAAAACAAAAAAAAAAGAAAAAAAGAAGGAAAAGAAATTAGGGTTAAAAATAAAGATACCTCGCCAGACTTGCTCCTATATCAGGTCAAGTGCAAAAATGGCTATAACCCAGCTGTGGCGAAAACCCGAAAGGGCGTCGCAGGCAAAATCGGGTACCCCGCCGCGTGAAAACCCGAAAGGGCGCGCGGGCAAAAGCAAGAGGGGGCTGGCTTCGGCGAAAACCCGAAAGGGCACTTAGGTCAGTAATGTGAATAAAAATGAATGGTGAATAGTGATGAACCATCCGTCGTCCAAAGGCCATTTCCGAGGTCGGGGCGAGGGTCTTCATCCGATATCCCACTTATACACGTCTAGTGTCTATACCCCTTTCGACCCTTGTCACCATCGGCAAGATCGGTCGCTACCTATCCGGTTCTTGTCACCATCGGCAAGACCGTCTACCCCTTTCGACCCTTGTCACCATCGGCAAGATCGGTCGCTACCTATCCGGTTCTTGTCACCATCGGCAAGACTGTCTACCCCTTTCGACCCTTGTCACCATCGGCAAGATCGGTCGCTACCTATCCGGTTCTTGTCACCATCGGCAAGACTGTCTACCCCTTTCGACCCTTGTCACCATCGGCAAGATCGGTCGCTACCTATCTGGTTCTTGTCACCATCGGCAAGACTGTCTACCCCTTTCGACCCTTGTCACCATCGGCAAGATCGGTCGCTACCTATCCGGTTCTTGTCACCATCGGCAAGACCGCTACCCCTTTCGACCCTTGTCACCATCGACAAGATCGGTCGCTACCTATCCGGTTCTTGTCACCATCGGCAAGACCGTCTACCCCTTTCGACCCTTGTCACCATCGGCAAGATCGGTCGCTACCTATCCGGTTCTTGTCACCATCGGCAAGACCGTCTACCCCTTTCGACCCTTGTCACCATCGGCAAGATCGGTCGCTACCTATCCAGTTCTTGTCACCATCGGCAAGACCGTCTACCCCTTTCGACCCTTGTCACCATCGGCAAGATCGGTCGCTACCTATCCGGTTCTTGTCACCATCGGCAAGACCGTCTACCCCTTTCGACCCTTGTCACCATCGGCAAGATAGGTCGCTACCCAGCCGGTTTTTGTCACCATCGGCAAGACCGTCTACCCTTTTCGACCCTTGTCACCATCGGCAAGATCGGTCGCTACCCGTTCTCGGTTCTGGCCCTTCTCGGCATGACCGTTTATCCGTCAGTTTCACCATGCCCTCCTGAGTCCCCCGAACTCTCGGCCGGCATAAGCAGTTTCTAGTCTTGAGAGAAAGTCGCGGGGCAGTGGAGTGAACACCTCACCCCTTCCCTGAAGGCGTGAGCGCTCTCTTGCCCTAGTGACTCATACACTCGGACTAGAATCAACGGGCAAATGAAAAGAAAAAAAAAACAATGACAAGATGGAGTTTTCATTCAAAATCGGGATGGAGATTTTTCATTACTATAAAGTAAAGGCACATGATTACATGGGCCATGCCCTGGAATACATAAGGTGCATTAAAAGGGGGCACATAAAGAAAAGAGACTACGGCAAAGGGCGTCGGAAGATGTCCTCCAGCACAGGAATACCCAGGGAGGGATGACGGATCAGTTCTTGCAATTTGAACTCGGTGGCCTCCAGCTCGGATAGCTTCATCTCCAGGGAAGCAGCTTGTCCTTCAGCCATCTCAGCGTCCTCAACCTTTTGGACCCCCAGGCGATCTACTTCTTCAAGTTCAGCCTCTATCCTGGAAAGTTCGGCCCGCAATGCCGTCATCCGGGCCGTTAGGGAGCCCCGGCGTTGTAAAGAGGTGTTGGCTTCGTCCCTCACCCTCGCCGCAGTCTCTTGCAGAGAAATAAGGGCCGTCTTGCTTTTAGCCCGCTCCAATGATATGGCCGCCAGCTGGTCAGCTGCCTCCCGGCCTAAGAACTCCCTCCTGTTCACATACTTCAGGAGCAAGATTACCCGCGGAGTCCAGTCGTCCATGGGACAACCGAGGGCCAGCAGTGAGCGGGACAGATGCTCTATCAAGCCCCTCAGCTGAACATAAGTTAAATCCCTACTGGCTGTTACGGTCTGCTGGAGGGTCCCCAGGAACTGCCACACGACATCACTCGAGGATTGAAGACCAAGTGGCGACGTCTCGGGCAGTTCGAACTCTACTCTGCTATCCACGGTAGCCCATATATCATCGGCCGTCCCAGAGGATGACGACGGCATAAGCTGCAGCCCACTACCACTGGGAACAACCGCACCGGCAGATGCGGTGGCTAGAGCCTCAACAACGACAATCTCTTTGCCGGTCCCCTGGGGTGGGAGTCCAACAAGAACCTTGAGCACCGAGGACGTCCGTCCCTCAATAATCTCCCCGACTTCTACCTCAGCAGAGCCACCCTTCTCCAGAACTGACTGCTATGCAGCCTCCCTTGACGGAGAATCTCCGGCTATCGCCGAACTATCAACTTCCACGAGCGCTCCGGGACCAACTGGAACCATCGCTGCTGCATGATCCTTTGGGTACCGCAATGCGATGGGCCGCAGGACGGACGGGAAAGTCGCCTGGCCTGTTCCCAGGGCCGGGAGTGGTATCTGCACCGTCATAGTTGGTAAACACTTAAAACTTGGCTAGAAGGAGGAGAAAAGAAGCATGGTAAGCATCGGCCCTGGATAGATCCTTACCTCGACCGGGACTAAGCTCAAATCTTTAAGAGCAGCTCCCCCAGCGCCAGCCTCCTCACTCGTAAGCAATAATGACGACACAGGACCGCCCCATGATAACCGGGCCGGGCTGAAAGTTGGATAGTCACTCTCATAGGCCGAGGACACCCCAGCATCGTCGGTCTCAAAATCAAGCGGTGATGGCTCCTCGTCACTGGAGCCGCCACCATAATCTACATGCTCAGAGGAGGAAGACCCCTCTGCTCCCTCAGGACGCTCCGCCGTCGAAGTAGGAGCCTCGCCAGCAGGAGCATCACCCTCGGCGTAAGCTTTCCCGGTGCTCTCCACACCAAGGGCAGCAATAGATGATACCTCAGGGGCGGGTTCTCCCTGTCCCGAGGGGATCACCTCCTCTGCGCTCTCCGAGCCCGGAAACAATGACAGTTGTATATCGACTACAATTCACGGCAAAAGGGGGTCAAGATGGCTGAAAATACGAAGATTTACGTTGCTATCGCAACTAAACTCTAGATTACCTTCTATCTCTCGCCGGGGTGTTGGAGAGGGCAGATCCCTTTCTACGGGAGCAGCAGAGACTTCCTCTACTCCGTCCCTAGCCGCTACATCTATCGTCGCCTCCAGTCCGACGACCGCGGCAGCTGTATCGGCAACTGTCAGCATGGGCCACCCCAAGCGGTCAAAACAAGCTAATGCACTCTGAAGAAAAGAAGAGCCTACCTTCGGCCTCTAGCCCTTGTACGCGAGAAGCCTCAAACTCTTCAAAAGATACAACAGAAGGAAGGACGGTTGCCGATTCCTTCTCTGCGGCTTTCTTCCGGCGTGCCCGTGTCAGTCGGGTCACCGCCGCTTTCGCCTTCCCGACGGCCTCTCGCAGTTGGGACCTAGTCCTCTTCCTCGAATCTCTAGGAGGCAGTGGCATCGTGGTCAGCGCCGGCTCAGGAACTTCAAAATATGCCGGCTTTTTGGCCTTTATGATCAGCTCCCTGAAGTGCCGGGTCTCCTCCGAAGTCGGTCGGACTGTATACGCACAAGGGTAAGAATGACACAACCACAATGAAAAGAAGAAGCTGGCCGAAGGGCCTGAAGGAAGAGATAGAACGTACTTGCTGGTCCCGTATAAAAGGGGAAGAGAGGCCAATAAAATAGCGATGGCGTCTTGTCCCTCGAAGCCGCCTCGCAAATAAGCCAGCATAGATCCCCGATCTTTTCGCTCGGCTCAGCCAGCAGTGCCAGGTCCTCATGGCCACGGGAGGACAGCAGATAATACAGGCTCAGATGGTCCAGCCCCCACCTGTCTGCATATTTGAAGGAGATCTGAAGAGGATGGTCCAGTATGGCTTCACTGGGGCTACCCACCGAGAGGCCGTGAGACCGAAGGAGTGCGAACAGCCAGGGGGTGTTGGCATATAAGTCAGCCCGCCTGTCCTCCTTGCGAATGAAAGCCCGGTAGGGATACAACCTGTCCACCTCGGGACGCCAGTCGGCCACGGCCGCGATGGGCTCCTCTACTGGCAAAGGGAGTTGCTGGAGAATCACCCTCTCACTGCTTACCCGGCATAAACCCCAAAGGGTCTTCACATAATCATCCTTGTTGATCGGGGGCAACTTCAGCTCAACTTTCATCTTGCGGCCTTTTACGAGCTTGCGGGCCTCTAGATAGGCCTTCACGTCCGTATTAGTCCAAGATTTCAACTTCTTCAAATAAGAAGCGTCAATATCAAGAACTGGCTCCGGCTGGGAAGCTAGGAACCTGTGCTCCGCCACGGCCCAGCACTCTCTCCGTGAGGTCCTGTAAAATCCCATCCGCGCGTTCCACCACTTGACGTATTCAGGCGTGACGCGAGGGAACCGTGCGGGGGCGGGCACCCGGAAAGAAACATCTTCGCGACGATGGAAAAAGTCCCACCATATCCGGGCATCGTCATTGGACGTTTGCCCGGCCCTGTGCCTGTTGGGCAATGCAAATTGCGAAGAGGAATGTGGAATCTGCTGGTCGTAGCCAAAGTTCCGACTGAAACGGAACGGGTAATACGGCTCCAGCCACAGAATGCCGCTCTTGCGAAATACGAGGACACTAGGCCTGATGGCCAGTGCCCAATCAACCAACTCCGACTCCAGAATAGGCCTGGTATAATTGGCCTGGGAAATCGGATGGATGTACTCCTCAGTTTCAAAGAGCTTGCATTGCCTCGTCCTGCTCGTCAACGGGCTCGAGTGAGCAGCTAAGCTCCAGAAATGAAGAACCCCGGGCGAGTCCACGGGAAGACGGGTCAATTTACCCCGAATGGCATAGAGTTGCTCCGCTAGCAATGATGGCTCGGCACTTGCAAACTCTATCATGTGCGGGACCAGAGGAACTGCTTGTAACGCCCGAGGAGCTGCCTCCGGGAACAGGGTGCAAACCCAAGCATTAAAGAAATGTAACGGACCAACCGTCCGAAGGCTTCTGGGGAGGCGCGTCTTATGCAAGTCTCCCAACATCTTGTAAATGAGGCACAGGGCCACTGGGCAAAGAGATAGCTTGGTACCCCAAGCCATAAGACAGGCTGGATATATGGCTTCCGCCCTGATCACGCTTGTGGATGGGCATAAATCCCACACAAAATCACAAGAGAATAAATGATGTGAAAAAAAACACAAGGGGGAGAATAATGATTAATGCATAAATAAGGGGAAGAAAAAGCTTGCACGTGGTGCAAAAATGGAGATGTGATCGCCAGAGGGGTTACCTCAATAATAATAAAAAAGAGATCGCGAATACCTGGTGAAGATTGGAACGCGGGATGATGTGAAGTTCCTTCCTCCTTCTTCAATCGGCCGGCCGATGAGAAGGGTTCTCCTTTTGATTACCTTGCAAAACTAAAAGGGATCAGCCAATGCAAGTAGTATCAATCCCAAATAAAGAATATGATGTTGAAAAATGAAATCAACATGCGCACCTCTTTTTTGTTTTTTTTTAAACCCCTAGAGAAGAGCTAGGGAAGGAGATATGATATGATAATGATGATGATAGGACTTAATGCAATAAGAAAGACTGACGGTGGGACGAAGGATGATATGCTCATAAACAAAAATAAACGAAATAAAAGAACCCTGCTGTCCCTGACGACAGTAAAGGGAAACCGTGTGAAGAATATGTTGATGGGAAGAAGAGGAAGCAGTGGAAACGAGTGAACTCCTATGAAAAGGATGCAGAGGAACGACCGCACAGGAAGAAGAAAGAAAAGTCTGCTCGTACAGAACCTGCAATCTTTTTCTCTGTATATGTGGGTGTTCAACCTTATGACGATCGATCCAGGCTTCCTTATATAAGATTCCAATCGGATGTGATCAAACAAGGGAAGATAAGAACGGGCAAGGAGTATCCAGGGAAAGGATTAACATCGAGCAAGAGGTTGAAACAAGGCAGGGAACTGTGAGGGAAAGATGGAAAAAGGCAGGACTCCGAAAGGTGAAACACGACCTTACGAAGGGCGTCAATTCTTGATTTGACGACCTACCCATACGGCGTTTCATAAAACACGACCCAAGCCAGGGCGTTTCTTCCTGGATTTAATTTTGGCAATTCCTTGTTTGAAAATCATGAGAACACGCCTAAGATCGAGGCATTAAATTAAAACACGCCCTGAGGAAGGGCGTTAACCAATAATTTAAATTGATTTTACATTTACTTTAAAATCGGATAATACCAGGAATTGACGCCCTAACATTTAGTCATCCTTTCTTTAGAAAACGCCCTAGACAAGGTCGCTATTTAGATAACGCCCCTCTTCAGGTCGCGAATCACAAAAAACAAAAATGAATCAAAACCACACACAAGAAAAAAAAGAAAAATTTCATATTATGAATATATTGAAGTTCACTTTGGGACGTCATCATAGTGACATGAGATTTGATCAACATAGCGTCATTTTTGGCGTGTCTACAGCTGCCCCGCCTTAGCGTCTGCTTTGGAAGGGAGTGAGACGAAAATGGAGTGAAAGTGCAACAAAATAGAATGAAGTGGAGCGAACTGATAAGTAGACGCCAAGGTGTGATGTTACACGCCTCAGACACTAGGCATTAGAAATCTTTCCAAGATTCAAAGTGAAACAACTCCGAGTGATCCCAAGAAGCATCAATTTGCTAGATAAAGGAGACTAAGCTAAACAAGTAAAATGTAAGGCAAAAGGTGTGCGTGCGGGCACGATAGGGAAAGACCATTGGAGAGCGGTTACCAACCAACGTGGATGTGCTACAACCAAGGTAGATTTGCAGAAAATAAAGAGAATTGAGATGGAGATCCAACAAAGGGACTTTTTCAAGGAATCAGCCTAAGCGACTTCAGAGAGAACAAAGTACTCAATTGGGAATGGAATATCTCATGTCAACTCAATCAAGAGCAAGTGACCTTCATTATTGCCATAATATGAAGATTTTCAGCATGAAACTCAAAGTCCTACATGATGCATGCTGAGCTAAAAGAAAAGAATAAAACAAACTAAAAATAGAAAATAATCAAGGATAATATTGCTAAGCCATCTAGATTTGGTCAAGAATCTAAGTTTCTGAGCCAACACTAAGCCGAGGCCCGTTTATCCGCGTATCAACTCAGAAAGTGGAACCATCGTCCCAAACCTTCAACGACTCAATGGCCTATCCGTGTGATCAAGACTCTCCTGGAATCATCATCGTTTTTGATGAAGGGGAACTCAAATTCCAGATTCATCAGAACCACAAGGTCCTTGATATGCTATAATAATGTAGATATCCTATAATAACAATGCTTACAACGAACAAATACAAAATGACAAGCGCAATGCTCAACGATGAGCAACCCAGGTGTCTTGAAACCTGCAAACTTCTGCACTTTGAAAATTCATCAGTTTTCGAAATTCAAGATAATCAAACATAATTTTCCTTTTAAATCATGATATGATCATAAGTGCTCAATTAAAAAAACAATTCAACGAAATAATAGCACTTAAGTTCATTAACACACATGAATATCTAAATTCATAAGCTCATAAAAACACGCCTGCACCGAATGGCGTCAAACCATGAAAAGCGCCTTAATATGTAGGCGTTAAAACATGAAACACGCCCTTCAGCAAGGCGTGAAACCTATCGAGAGGCCAAAGAGTGAACGACCTACTAAAGGGCGTTACACAAAACACGACCTTAGAAAGGTCGTCAATTCAAAAATTGACACCCTAACAAAAGGTGTTAATCAATCCAACGCTTCCGTTTCCAAATCGAAAGCAAAATCAAATCCTAATAGCCATCAACCTGCTAACTCCGAACAACCTTAAGCCCTCTTCAAATCTTTATAAAAGAAAGGCTGCTTTCCTCAACCTAAAGCAACTTTTTCTCTGAACCTCCGTAGCCGGCTCTGTTCTCTTTTCTCTGTTTGTTCTTCTCCCACAGGCACTTGTCCGAGCTCCTTCTGCAAAGCCAAAAAACAATGGAGAGGATGATTAAGAGACCTAGGTCTTCCACCCCTAGGTTGACTGAAATCCAAGGGCACATCTGCAGCCGAGTTGCTCAACATCAGGTTAGTGAATTCCTCTGCTTTTCCCTCTGCTTATATCTTCTTTCTTTTCTTTTTATTGAATCCTTCTGTCAAACTACTTCTTACATATGCTCATGTCCGGCACTATTGGCACTTGTCCATATTTTCTTTCCACAGGACTACCCAAATGTCCCTGGTGCTAGAAGATTTACAAAAGTGAAGTGGTTGCCCCTTATTCTCTCCAAGTTTTCTTCTGATACGAGAGTATACCTAGCAAGATGGCATCTTTTGGGCCTAGTAACCCATGCCAAGCACTATGACCAAATTCACTTAGATTGGGCTGCCATAGGAGCATTGATTGAACTTTGGCATCCTTCCACTCATACCTTTCTCTTCTCGACATTTGAAGCCACCATCCTATTGGAAGAGCTAGAGTTGATCTTAGGCTTGAAAAGGATGAAACAAGGAGAAGAAGAAAAGATGGCCATCATGCCAAGGCCAATCTCCTCTCATGAATTGCTAACCTCATTGATATCTAGCCCAAACATAGTGAACCAAATCAAGGTCACTAAAGGAATCAATCTCTTGAAGCTTGCCTCATGGGTGTACAAGAGAGCGGATCAAGCAAAGGAAGAGGAGGAGATAGAAAAGATAGCAAAGGCCTTCGTGGTGTGCTTAGCAGGCGCACTCTTGTTTCCATCCACGGAGGACTTTCTAGAGGAGGCCCAATTGAGCGCGGTGATGAGCTTATAAGAAGAGAAAAGAGCCGGACCGGCTATCCTAGCCTATCTCTATAGCGGGCTTACTTCGGCGGCGATGGGAAGGCCCATATATGGGTGCATGCTAGCACTCTCTAGTTGGGTTGATCTACACTTCAAATTCGATCCATGTGGCGAGGCCCAACAACCCTCAAGAATCTTTTCAAAAAGCCCACTCTCTTACATGACCGGTTCGTTAGGAATAAGCAATAGGGTGATGAACCGGATTCCTCAAGTAAAGAAGAGAGGGGATTGGAGAGAGCACTTAAAGGTAATGCCAAAGAACCTCTTTACATGTGTCCCGGGTGTACTCAAAATGTAGGAACTTCGTGCACGATTCTCTACCGGTACGGACCTTCGTCTCATTGGCGCTTCGGACTTCATACTATACAACTCTCACAGATGCCTTCCTCAAATTGGACTTCCAAGGCAACGTCTAGAAGACGTCTCTCATCTCCCTCCAATCAAATCAAGAGACCTAGGCAGCAATGAAGATGGAGAAGAGGCTATCACAATCCAAGCCCTATGGAAGATTAACAAACCTCATCAACTTGTAGAGAGTTTGGAGGAAGACAAAGATCAGTGGAAAAATTATGTAACAGCTTTGAGAAAGCTAAGACCCAAGGTGGCTCATTAAGCATTGTAATCTCTCTTTTCAAAGTAATAAAAATGATTATTTTCTGATTGAGCCTTACCGCTATGCTTCAGATCAAATCCTTAAATAACCTGTCGTTCTGTTGCGAATAACGCCTCAAGCAAAGGTGTGAATTCATAAAAGGACGCCTTCATGATAGGTCGCTTCCAATATTCCTGTTCACACATTTGACGCCTTCAACAATAGGCGTTACTTAAATAACGACCTGGAATAGGGCGTTAATCGATTCAAATTCCCAAAATATATTCGTTGAAATTCCAAAAGTAACGCCCTCAGGAAAGTCACGTTTCAATCAAGTAACGCCTCTAGCTCAGGCGTGAGTAAAAATCATAATAATTACTTCGATCACATCAATCAACGCCCATTGAATGCGTCTGACGACGGTTATCATTCCCCATGCAAATAAAATTGACGCCTCGAGCAACGTCGTCTATATTATAAACACGCCCAAGTCATAGTCGTGACTTCCACAAAAAATGCCTCTTCTCAGGGCGTCTCCTCTTTTCGAATGCTAAAAAAAAAAGCTTTCCCCCTTTCTTCTTCTTCCTCCGTTCCATTCTCTCTTCTCTGCAACCCTAACCGAAGCTCCCCCTCCCCTCTTCTCTTCTTCTATCTCTCTCTCTGTCCTTAGCCCTAACCCCAGCCATGGCCAGAGGCGGTTCAGTCAAACGGCAGAGGGTGGCCGCTCCCGAGGTGGTTGATCTGGGCGACGACGCCCACGGTGAGGAAGGGGCCATCGTGGCGGTTGAAGAAGACGCTCCAATGGCGGAGGCCGGCGACGAGGCCGGAGGAGACCAAGAAGCCCACGAGGAAGGCGAAGGAGAAGAAGACGGCGAAGGCGAAGGGGGTGAAGAGGAAGAAGGTGGCGAGGAAGAAAGCGGTGAAGAAGGAGAAGGAGAAGGAGATGAACCACCGCCCACGGCGGCAATCCTCCCCCGTGCCGGCCAACTGCGGCGGCCACGGCAGCCAAGGCCTCGACCACAAAATCAGAAGCACAAGAAGGTAAGCCTCAAACCCTTTTCCAATTTTATTTATTTTAATTTCATTTTTTCCTGATTTTCCATAGCCCTCGGGTATAAACCCTGCAACCCAGAAAGAAGGCGCCCTCAGGGGCGTCGTGATCTCAAAATACACGCCCAACCCAAGGGCATTAATTATATTATTTTTATGAAAAAACAATTAACCCCATAAGAACACGCCCTAAAGCATGTCGCCCAATTAAATTTACATATTATGCTGTTAATTTTCGCATGCTGTTATTTTTATTCCATTTTCTGAAAAACTGGAAACCATGCCCCACACCAGGGCGTCAATTCAAAACAGATGACCAAACCAGCGGTCGCCCAATCATTAATTCTTTGACTAATTAACGAACCCAAATAGAAAATGCCCTACTCAAGGGCGTGAATTGAAAAACCTTTAGGATTTTTAGAAATTAACCACAAACACACGCCCAACACAGAGGCGTTTCATAGATGAAAAATGACCTAGGGTAGGTCGTTATTTAGAAGCTCAAACAGAACCACGCCCCCCTTAAGGGCGCTACTTCAACAAAAAACGACCTGAGGAAGGTCGTTACTTCCAATAACACCAACATTCATCCGGGGGCAATCAAAATGAAATAAGCATGAATAATCACAACAATTAAACCAACAATTCTTATTTTATGCATGCAGGGGCTGATGAGGACGCGCATTTCCTGGGTCATGGTCCGGGCAGCTTACTACGGCCTCCCCGAGTTCCAGAGAGAGAGGGTAGATGCGATGGGGTTCGGGGCCTTCCTCAGCATAGAGCCAGTTAGGCCAGACCTACCACTCATTCAGGTTCTACGGGAGAGATGGGATAGGACTAGCCGGGCATTCCTGATGCCTTGGGGACACATGATTCCTACCCTGGAGGACGTGGCCAGGATTACGGGGTTGAGGGTAGATGGAGAGGCTGTGAGCGGGATTACCTACCCAGACTACACCGAGCATGCCCAGAGATTGCTAGGGTTGGAGATGATTTACGAGACCCCTAGCGAGTGCAGGACGATCTTCCGTACCGACCTCACCACAGTGATGGGTTTAGGGAATGCTAGGCACAGGTCAGGAGAGAACCTAGAGCAGTTTTCACAGAGGCTGATAGACGGGGCTAGGGCAGTGTACTGCCAGGACCCGACCGACAGGGAGAGAGCAGACCTAGACTTGAGGAGGTTCTTGCTACTGCTACTGGGGAGGCTGTTGCTCGGGACGAAGGGTGACGTCATTAACTATCGATTTCTAGGGATACTCGAGGACCTGGAGGCAGTTGGCAGCTACGCCTGGGGATCGGCTCTGCTGGCGCACATGATGGCCGACCTGTCCACGGGAACAGGGCGAGAGACGACCGTCAGTGGCTTCTCACCTTTTCTTCAGGTATGCATTTTTCATTTTTTTTATGTGTATTTTTATGTGCGTGCGAATGCCTAACTAATGTAATGCATGGATGCAGGTTTGGAGTCACCTCTACATGCCGATGGGGCGCGTTGACCCACGGCCTGGGAATGAGGGAGCTTTCCCTCTAGCACGGCGCTGGGTGCCGGTCGTCTTCGGCGCCCCACTTGGCTACGAGTTGTGGGTTCTACGGAGAGAGCTCCGCGACTTCCCTCCCTCGCTGGTATGTATGAATGCTATGCATCTTTCTTTTGCTTTTTATTTTGAATTTATGATGATGACGATGAAATGATGATATGTATGTTTATGAATGCAGGTGCAGTGGAGACCCTATGAGGGGATGACAGACGAGGGCCAGCCTTGGGTCGTAGCGGGCCGACCTCGCTTTGAGCGTGAGCTTTGGGTTCACTGCTTGAGCGAGATCGAGCCGTTACGGCTTAGGTTGGTGATGAGGACGCTAGGCCTCCACCAGGAGTGGATTGAGGTAGGCGAGCCGCGGGGCATCAGGAAGAAGACTCGCGGTCGTACAAAGGTGACCGACTGGAGGGTACGATTCGAGGAGCAGCACGCCGACTGGCAGCGTGGCGGGACCAGAGTTACCTCTCGCGTGACTGACAGCTCCGAGTACCTCCGGCGCTACTGGGAGGTATACGCCGGCCGACCCCAGATGAGGGTCTTAGGGGTATGTATGAATGCACTTATTTCTAATGCAAATGCTTATGTGACTATCATGCGACTAACATGTGATGGATGCAGGATGCGCGGGACATAGCGGCGATAGATGCCCAGGCCCACCTACACAGCCTGGAGGACCAGCTGGCCGCCACACGGGCATACCTAGAGACCCTGGTGAGTGTTTAAATTATTTCTATATGCAAATGTATTTTGTTTTTGTTGAATTATTGATGATTAGCCATTGACGATCTCAATGAATGCAGCGTGCCCAGCAGGGAGCAGTGAGGAGAGACCCAGGGGAGGCCTCCAGCTTGAGAGGGCCCAGTGCAGAGGTGACTGCACTGGCAGAGCAGCTAGCGGGAGCGGTGGCACGAGCCGAGGCAGCAGAGCGCGACCTCGCTTCACGGGTAAATTCCAAAACACCAATCCATTCAAATATTGATTATATAATTGTGCACTGATGAAATTCATTTTACAGACTGAGGAGCTTCGAGCCGCTCTCACTTGCGTCTGCGAGGGACATCAGGCGATGACTGCCCAGGTGAGTTTTTATTTAGTCATGTGTTGCTTTATTTTAAAAAAAGTTGAATTGTTGATGATTTGTTACCTGTTTGCAGAGCACACAGCTACGGGCGGCACGTACCGAGTTGGCGATCCGTGATCAGCGGATCTCAGAGCTTGAGAGGTCCTTGAGGCGACGAGAGGAGCTTCCTCAGGACGTGGCCGAGCTACGCGTGGCGCTTGAGCTGGAGAGACGGGAGCGTGCCCGGGAGCGCGAGGAGCGTGCTCGTGAGCGGGAGGAGCACCAGGCGGAGCGTGCCCGGTTCCAGGAGCAGGTGGCGGCACGTGAGCGAGAGCTGGCGGATTCGAGGACCCAGTTGATCCTTTCCCAGGACGGCTGCGAGTGTCCGAGGAGCGTCTCCAGCGAGGACGCGAGCGAGCGCGGGCTGCGGGGTACTCCTTCACCAGCTCCACCTTCGTGGCGGGTTCTTCCCTCCGAGAGAGGAGCGAGGCAGGGGGACACGTTCGGGTTCCGGCTTCTTCACGAGGGCCCATGCCTCCTCCACCAGTACCAGCTCGGGACGGTGAGGAGGAGGTTGAGAGTAGGAGAGAGGAGGGTGGAGGCGAGAGCTGAGAGACTTACTTGTACTCCTCCACCCTCACACCTGTACATGATAGCAATGAGATATATATATATATATAGATCGAGATTTTTGTTACCTGAGCACTTTGTGTGACTGTGGCCTCGCGTTTGTGTACCTTCTTCTTTCCACGTTCTTCGTGTTTGCTTTACTTTGCCCTGTATTCCCAATAAGCAAGGGGTGGCAATATTTTGACCTTAATGACGGGTCAAGGGGCCAAGCCTTTAATCAAGATAAGGCAAAATGAAATAGCTGATAACGGGAGATGCATCATGCAAGGCACACATATGCAAACCATAAATAAAAGATGCCCATGCAAAAGAATGCAAGCATACTTGGAGAATGCATTTTTTTCACTCATTTATTATTATTTTATTTTTTTTATTTTTTTCTTTTTTTTCTGAAAAACGCGCCTTCGAATAGGTCGTTATTCACATAAAAGACGCCCTATAAGACGGCGTGAATTTGAAAAGTGAATTTGATTTTTGAGAAAGTGACGACCTGCACAGGGACGTTATTTGGAAAGAGACGACCTAAACAAAGACGTTAATTAAATAAAAAGCGCCTTAGCCAAAGGCGTTAATTGAATTATTTCTGCAAAAAAAGGTTGTCAAGGCTATCAAAACCACAGGTCTTACACGGTCACCATCTAAAATTCATTAACCTTTCTTGAGTAATTAAAAGGGGGTCGACGTGCTTATAGTTGACCTGTATTCGAGACTTCGCACAGTGCAATTTCTTTAGTCCGTCTTTAACCATCCTGCCAGTTCATGATTTTACCACATAGAAAGGATGGAAGAAAATATAAGGGAAGCCCATAGGAGATTCTGAGATGTTCAAGGTAAAGTTACCTCCCCTACCCTATGCCTGTTGGGGTTCGGTCTTTGGCGTAGGGAAATTGTTGCCTTTTTGCCCTTGTTATATTGCATGCATACGCCCAAGGTTTTCCTTGCGGGGACTTTGCCCTCTTGACATGCTTTTCTTTTCATAACTTGACTTTCACTTTGGAATTGATTTGTATTGATGAAAATAAACCTAATTGTACTTGGGCTTTTGTGGCATTTGTTCCCTTTTGGGCCCTGACTTCCACCTACTAGGGCGGCGGATAGGCTTGGCGCATCTGCCTCGAGGTCTCCCTTCCTCCCTTATGGGCCGAAGAAGAAGAGAACGGGTATTGTCTTTCACTTTTAGACAGGTTTTTGACTTTCCGTCAGATTTTGCACTGCTTGATCTCAAGAATAAAGCGTGTAGTGTGTGTGGGAGTCAACCCCCTTTTAAGTTAGCAAGACTGATGAATGAATTCTGAATTTTGACCTTTCGGACATTGATCCTTCGTGTGCCATGGCACCAATTCTGTTCTCTTTTTGATTTTGAAGAATTTCTATTTTTGTTTGCTTTTTGGAGTTTCTATTTTTTTATGGTTTTCGGAGATATTCCTTTTTGTTTGGATTTTTGAAGACATATATTTATATTTTTTTTAGATTTTTGAATCAAGGGTAGTATTTCTTATGATACAAACCATTCCAAGGATGAGTTAACTCTTTCCCTTCAGCATTAATCAGTTTATAAGCATTGCCAGGATAAACATCTTTTATGATAAACGGTCCTTCCCAATTGGGTTGGAGTTTTGAGCGAGGGCCACCCGGCTTTACAAAAATTCTTTTGATTACCATCTTACCGGTTTTAAATTTTCTCTCAATTACTTTCTTTTGATAAAAACGTGAAAGCCTGTTTTGATAAACGCGCGCATGTTCAGCGGCGACCAGACGCTTCTCATCTAGGAGTTCCAGTTGGGCAAGGAGTGAATCCCGACGTTCATCCATAGAAAATTCCTTATCCAATTGCACTCGCTGAGAGGGAATAAGAATCTCATAAGGGACTACTGCCTCCATTCCATAAGTAAGGGCGAAAGGGGTTTGCCCAGTGGGGGTACGAATGGAAGTACGATAGGCCCAGAGAGCTTCAACTAGCTTGTCTGGCTAGTCCGAAAATTTATTAGCCTCACACGTTTTCTTAACAATTTTGATCAAAGTCTTGTTAGTTGCCTCTGCCTGGCCATTGCCCTGCGGATAATAGGGAGAAGAATGATGCAATGCAATGTTATACCTGTTGCAGAGATCCTTGATTTCCTGAGAGATAAACTGAGGTCCATTGTCGGTGACGATGGTGCTCGGGATGCCAAACCTTGTGATGATGTTCTTCATTATGAATTTGCAGACTATTGACGCTTTAATCTCCACGTAAGCTTCTGCTTCCGCCCACTTGGTGAAGTACTCCGTTGCCGTGAGGATGAATGATTTTTGCTTGGTCAGGAGGTTCGAATCACCAAGAGGTCCAATGATATCAAAAGCCCACATGGAAAAAGGCCATGGGGAGGACGTAGGATGGAGTGAAGAAGCAGGAGAATGAATTTTGTCGGCGTGCAGTTGGCACTTAACACACCTTCGAACATAGATGGAACAATCCTCTTCTAGAGTTGGCCAATAGAAACCTAGCCTAAGGATCTTCATAGCTAGCATCTGGCTATTCACATGACCACCACACACTCCAGAATGCGCCTCTTCCACAACCTTCCAAGATTCATCATCATCGAGGCATCTTAATAAAACACCGGTGAGCCCTCTTCTGTAGAGCACACCTCCAACCAAAACATAACGTTGAGCCACTCTTCTAATTGCTTTCTTCTCTTCAGCAGTGGCTTCCTCGGGATAGGACTGATCATTACAATACCTGGCAATCTCATAATACCAAGGCTTCTCTTTGTCAGCCAAATCTTCTTGCCAATCCAAAAGCATGACTTCCTTACCTTTAAGAGATTCCTTCTGTTTAACCTTCTCGAGCACCTGATCCCTAATATCAAGGAATGCGCGATCCTTAATAGCTGGGGTGTCACGCTGATGAATCAGGGGAACATGAAAATCACGCTCAGGAGGGAAGACTAAAGCGGAAGCTAAATAAGCAAGAGCGTCAGCCAAGATGTTCTGACTACGCGGGACATGAACAAAGACTAATTTAGTGAAGAGTTTGGCATAAGCTGAAGCGAGTTCCTGGTAGGGCTTGAGCTTAGGATTGATAGTGCGGCACTTGACAAGCACCTGTCACATAATAAGCTGACTATCACCCACAATCCTCAAATGGGTGACACCATATCGATGAGCGGTTTGAAGACCAGCTAAAAGAGCTTCATACTCAGCTATGTTATTGGTGATGGGGAAAGTGAGCCGAGCAGCAAATGGGATGGTGACCCCTTCTGGTGTTAAAAGAACCATGTCGATCCCTCTTCCTTGAGAATTAAGAGCTCCATCAAAATGTAACGTCCACATAGGATCGTGGGGTTGATTAATGGACATTAATTTTTCATCTGGGAACTCCGAATTGATAGGATCAAAACGGGGGAGAGGGTGATGAGCAAGGTGTTCGGCAATGGCGTAGCCTTTGATAGCTTTCTATTGAATGTAAGTGATATCAAACTGAGAAAGGAAGCTTTGCCAGCGTGCTAATCGATCAGTGAGGACAGATTTTTTAAGGAGGAATTTAATCGGATTCATGCGAGCAATGAGGTGAACCTCGTGAGCTAGAAAATAATGTTTTAACTTCTGAACTACCCAAACCAAAGCTACACAAGTCTTCTCCATGGCTGAGTACCTCTGCTCACAGGGGTTAAGAAGCTTAGACAAGTAGTATGCTGCCCTCTCCTTACTTTCTTCATCCACTTGAGCTAAGACAGCACCTACGGAGTCATCCAGGACTGAAACATAGAGAATAAGAGGTTTGCCTGGAATTGGCGGCCTCAGGACAGGAGGATTGGCCAAATAATCCTTCAATCCGTCAAAGGCTGCCTGACACTTGTCATCCCAATTAAACTTGACTCCTGGCTTAGTAAGCTCGTAGAATGGCCTACATCTTTGTGAATGCTGGGAGACGAAGCGGCGAATAAATTGCAACCTCCCGATTAATCCTCGAACTTCCTTCAAATTCTTGAGAGGAGTCATGTCTCTAATGGCCTTTGCCTTGTTGGGATCAACTTCAATTCCCCTCTTGCTAACAATGAAACCAAGCAATTTCCCTGAAGAAACGCCAAATACGCACTTTTTGGGGTTCATTTTCAATTGATATTCTCGCGATCTCTGTAAAAACCTTAGCCAGAACCCCAGGATGCTCAATCCTTGTCCTTGATTTTACAACCAGATCATCCACATACACCTCAATATAAATATGAATCATGTCATGAAAAATTGCCATCATAGCCCTTTGGTAGGTGGCTCCAGCATTCTTAAGTCCAAAGGGCATGACCACATAACAATATGTACCCCATGGTGTAGTGAATGATGTTTTCTCTTGATCCTCTTCAGACAGACGAATTTGATTGTAACCTGAAAAGCCATCCATAAATGAAAGAGTCTCAAATCCTGCCGTATTATCAATCAGAACATCAATATGAGGGAGAGGGAAGTCATCTTTAGGACACGCCCGGTTGAGGTCCCGGAAGTCTATGCAAATCCGAACTTTCCCATCTTTCTTCATAATCGGGACAATGTTAGCCACCCAATTGGGGTAGAGGACAACTCTAACAAATCTAGCCTTGTGGAGTTTATCGACCTCTTCTTTCATCTTTAAAGCCATATTAGGGTGGAAACGCCTCAACCGTTGTTTGACCGGGACAGACCCTGGCTTAAGTGTAAGACGATGTTCAACGAGCGCATGGTCTAATCCCGGCATATCCTCATAACTCCATGCAAACGTATCCTTGTATTCTTGAAGAACTAAAATGAGCGCCTCCTCCTTGGAGGGCGGCAAATTCTGGCTAATGAGGACAATCCTAGGGTCTTCCTCGGTACCCAGATTAATTTCTTTGGTAGGTTCTTCTACGGAGGCTGATGGTTCGTCGAATCTTCTCATACCACTAGCAAAAGCATCAGCCTCGTCCTCATATTCTTCGCAACTTTCTTCCCCCTCTTCAATAGGGTCTTCATCATTCATAATTTCATAAACGCCCAAACCCTCATAGGAAGCAACAGCATCTTCAAATTCTAACTCTGGCAGGATAATCGGATCTTCCACAAACTCAGGGATTGCTAAACAAGCTCGGCATCTGATAGCCAACTCCAACAAAAATATGCGAGGAATCTCCTTACCCTTGGATCTCTTATGTGAATCTACCCCATGAATTTTATTAGAAGAAGAGGAAGAAGAGGAGGAGCAACTAGCTTGATCAGAAAGAAAAGAAGGGGGTGAAAAAGTGGATACAAAAGGTGATACATAAGAAGATCCCTCGTCGGAGGGGGAAAAGAGATCTATCAAGGAATCTTGAAAGAGCGGCCCCTGGGTCGGGACGCACTCGGGAGAGAAATAGGAGGTCTCCTCAACAGAGATGGAGGATTGGAAAGTTGAAAAATCGGCATTTTTTTTCTTTTTTATCTTTTTCTTCATTTTTATTTTCTTTTTCAAGGAGAAAGCAGTGTGATGGGAGAATAGCAGGAGGAGTGGAAATTGCAAGATTAGAGAAAGATTTAATCAATGATAGCCCTTGGGGGGGCGAGATGGAGATTCTGGAAAATTGCTCGAGGAGCGAAGGAGGAATCGGGAGAGAAACTTGGATTGAACTTGGAGCAAAGCTGATTGTAATCGGAGGCGGTCTTGGCACACGACCAAACCAACGAGAATGTAGAGAAGCAAGCACAGATGGATGTAGCGAAGTGAGAGAAAAGAGGCCGGCCCACAGCCTATCCACAGTAAAACCTTCTTCAAAGGGGACATCTGGCTCCCCAGTATCTGTGTAGTCACTCAGCAGCTGCCTCTTGTCTGTGATCACTGCTGGCATTTCAATCAATTCCTGTATTAATGGAGGCCATTCCGGATCAGTCGGCATGAAGAGGCGGCTCAAAGAAATAGTAATGTCATTCATGTCGAACCACCTGTACCAGTCACATTCTGGATCACCCATTTTCCTTCTCTTGTCCGGCCTTAAAGACTCCAGGGCTTTGTAGGTAGCCAGTGGGGCAATGTGACGGGCAAACTGTCTGGCGTGAACATCTTGATAGTCAAGCAATGAAGTAACTATGGTAGTCTACTCATTATTCTGAATGCCGCTAGTAACAAAATGTGTCTTCAGTGTCCAGGAGAGTGGCTGGCGATCAGTCTTCAAAGTAGAAGTCATAAATGCCCATGGCTCTTCTTTATTTTTGCTTGGTCCTTTATAGCCTAAACCGCCTCGTACAAGCAATTTTTGCGGTTTAATGGGCCTAATCCTGCCCTGATAGTTGGCACCCAGGCCTTTGCCATCTTGATACCCCATTTTTAACAGAATGTTCCAGCCAGGGGTGTTAATCATGCTCTTTTTCTTCTTCCCCTTAGAAGGCAGGGGTGTCATAGCAACCGTGGTAACAGTTTCAGATGGCATTGGCTGTGGACGGGGGACGTCCAGCACAGATAACAGTGGCTTGTTGGCAGGCCAAATAGAAGGGACTGATGAAGCCGCATGAATATCTTCCTCTGGCAGAATCGGCATGCTGGTCACCTTGATAATACGGCCCTTGTGTGGGAATTTGAGACACTGGTAATTTGTAGAGGGCACCGCATCAAGCTGCTGGATGTACGGGTGGCCAAGAATGCCATTAAATGTTGGATCCATGTCCAAGATGTGAAAATCTGCTGTGATGGTGGCAGGACCCAAGCTAACTTTCAATGTGATCATGCCTAGAGGAGGCTTCTTTGTGTTGTCATATGCAGTGACCGTTATGGTGGACGACCGAATCTGGCTTTCTGGTATGCCACATAACTTCAAGGTGCTTGGTGGCAAAACATTGATGGATGCCCCAGTATCTACCAGACATTGCTTAACAGCCACCTTATTGATGTCGACTGTGATGCATAAGGCATATTTCCTTGCTGAGATTGGTGCTAGTTTGTGCTCATGAAAAGTAATTGCCGGCTGACTGCTAGCAGGTGTTAACACTGTGACTATCTGCTCAGCTGGAATGTCTTCATTAACCATTACCTTCTGCATATATTCCTTTAGAGCCAGCTGATGAGTGGTGGACCGTTTGATCAATTCCAGGATCGAAATTCTTGCCGGAGTTCGGTCCAAATGTTTTAACAAATCATATTCAGTGCCCGGTAAAGACCCTTGTTCTTGCTCTTGCGGCCCCTGCACGGGCTCTAGCTCTCTTTGCGGAAAAATACGGTGGAAAATCCGTCCGCTGCGGAGCGGCGCCACGCCTTGTAGTGCCTCTGTCGGGGCAAGTGTGGGAGGAGGATTAGAAGAAGAAGAAGAGGGAATGCCGTTGGCAGTGTTCAACAATAGGGGTGCCCCCGTAGGAGGCGTGGGAGTAATGTTTAGCAAAGATGCCCCCGTGGGAGGCATAGGAGAGTGGTTTGACGAAGATTTTTCGTCAGGGGGCGTGGGATTAGAAAGGGATACCCGAATGCAAGGAGCATTGGCGGGTGGTCTAACAAGAAGAGATCTGGGTATGAGAGGTGGGGGAACTGATGGCGGAGGAACCCTTGCCGGTGTAGGAGTGGTAGGGGGTGTAGCGGGTGCTAGCGGTGAGCGAAGTAGGAGTGGCCTGGACGGCGGAGGTATAGAGTTGGTGGTGGAAGGTGGGGTTTGTCGTGCGGTAGGTTGTGGAGGTGGCAAATGGGTAAGAAGAGAGCGGGCCGGCAAGGCTGTAGAACTGGTGGAGGTAAATGGGTTGACGGGACGTAGAAGAGGATGTCCCGATAGGAGAGTAGAAGAAGAAGGAAGGGTGCGCAAAAGGCGCGGAGGTTACTTTTGATTCGGATCATGATGAAATGTCCCGATAGAGGCGTTTTCTTCGTGCCATCCCTGTCCTCTCTACACTTCATAGAGGGATGTGACAGGGTTCACATGCTGATTAGGGGCGTGCTCCGGCAATGGATTATGGACAATTCCCATATCCTGTTGGTGTGCTGGAGCTTGCTGTGGTTGAACTTGTTGTGGAGCGGATTGCTGAGGTTGTTGATTTTGCTGTTGCCGAGAAGCCCTTCTTTCTTTCATAGCGGCTATGAATTGCCTCATCTCATCCCAATTGATGTCACCCTGGTCGTTTAGATCATAGATGTAATCTCTAAAGTGGAAACAACGATCAAGGTTGTGACCAGGGCTGCGATGAAAAGCACAATAACGGGATGTGTCAACATTAGCGGGCCACACGGTTCTTTCCCTTGGTAAGGCGAGCAAGTTGGCGGCCATCAAAGCATTAAAAATATCGGGGAGACTTTCGGGAAGTGGAGGATAGTGGTCCCTTTTGGGGCCAAGTGGTGGTCTCCGTTGTTGTTGGCCGTAGTTGGCAGGTGGGGGCATTTGATGGTATTGTGGTGGAGCTGGAAGGTCTACGCGGGGGGCTTGGTTTTGCGGCGGAGTGAAGGAGTGTTGAGGTGCGAATTGGGGTTGTGGAGTAGGGTTAAAATGAGAGTTCTGTCGTGGAGGCGGTGGTGGACGTGGGTTAGCTTGATGGTGGGGGTTGCCAACTGCGCCGACTTGCTCATTTGTGACGGTGCCCTCAGTTGTGGGCCCGCTGTTAACATTGGTGGTTTTCTTAAACAGCCGAGGCTTCGGCTCGAACATGCCCATAATGGGCGAATCCTTCATCTGTGTCTGGATATAACGAGCCCTCTCATAGAGCTCTTCCATAGTAGTCAGCCGGTTCATGGCCAAAATATGGCGGAATTGAGGAGTTGCATTAGAAATAACCATCTTTACTTGCTCCTGTTCCGACAAGGTGTCTTTCAGCTTCTCGGCCATCGACCGCCATCTGTCAGCAAATATGATGAAGTCCTCCTCAGACTTCATTTTCTCCGCAACTAAATCTGTAACGGACAGAGAGGGTCCAACATGGTCTCTATACTTTTACAAGAATTTCCTTTGGACAACATCGAAGTCACTGGCATCAGCTGGCTCCAAGGAATAAAACCATTCGAGGGCTGGCCCCTCCAGAGATCTTCTAAATAAATAGGCCAGAGAAGCCTTGTTGCCTTGCCAGAAGGAGGTCTCGTACATAAAATCCTTCAAATGAATAACCGGATTGCCAGTTCCATTGTACCGCCGAAAGTTCGGCATCTCAGACGGAGGAAGATGGAAAATTGGCAGAGTGGGGAGCGAGATTTCTGGTGCATTCTTGGCCGCAGTGACTTTCTTAAGCTGTTCTTCCATGTGGGCCATCTTCTGAAGTAGCAGAGCGTTAGAGGCGGACTCAACTGGGGCCTGAACAAAAGAATGTGGTACAGGCGACCGTAGAATCTGAGGAGGTTGGGGGAATTGGTGCCTAACTGTAGAATAACTCGCCTGCTGGGCCGGTATGGCCGTGACAGGCGTTGGTGGACGAGAGGGGGGTTTATGCAAGATCGTCTGGTCGTTAACGGGGTGATGGCCACTCTCGGCCGGAGGGGGGTTGGAAGACGAAGAGGGAACAGACTCCCCTTTCAAGGCGGCCTGGACAGCTTGCCGCTGGGAGTCATCCAACTGAGATAGTGCATTGATTAAGTCCGTGACATTGAAGGATGGAGAAGGGTTCCCCGAAGTGTTGGAGGGCAAAGTCTGAGAAGAGGGCACAACCTCTTGAGGAGTGGTATCAACCACATAGATTTGAGGATGATGAGACTGAGGGTGAGGGTAATTTCTCTCATAATAGATGGAATCCTGGAGAGGGGTCTCATATTGACCAAAGACATTTTTGTCCTTATCATCATAAGAATACCCATAGCCTGCCATGTTGATGATCTTACCTGAACGGAGTTTCATGTTTTTAAGAGGAGAGACAATTTTATAAAGGCACTAGCAAACAAACAACCACTCAATCCAAACAAGTCAAATCACCCAAGCAAGTGTATGCAACCAAGTTGAGATGAACGCAAGGTTTTAGTGTTCCGCTTGAGATTAGAGTAGGTTGAATTGTTGAATAGTTCACTTATGTTTGCAATGTGAAACCTAGTTGATCCAAGTGTAACCTCTGGGTCAACTAGATTCTTTCTCTCTCCTCACCAACGATAGGTTCTCTAAACTCCGGGTACTTTGAGGGTACAACCAGCCCGGCGTCCGTGAGGGAATCCACGGGTGCGGGGACTTATGGAGGTCTTGGAAAAGGGATTTCCAGTCCAAAGAGACGGAATGCTCAATGGAGGGTCGTCCCGATTCCAAGAGAGGTGTGTGGAATCCTAGTGTAGAGAGAGGAGGTCTCCCAACCAAATGCCACAATATGCAAAGTAATATGATCAGGTCAAAGCAATATAGGCAAGCAATATGACAATCACACAAACTATCACAGACAGCAGCAGGAAGCAAGGTTCTGTAAAACGCAGGAAAGAGACGACCTGGGGCAGGTCGCTATCAACTAAAGCAACGACAGGGTCACTGTCGTGAATCACTGCGAGAGGCTATGAGCCAGCAGCGAGAAACAGAAACACGCCTCTGGTAGAGGCGCAAAATCTGGAAGGGACGCCTCTGTGTGAGGGCGTCAAATCTGAGGAAGCGCCTTGAGGTGAGGCGCTATGTAATAAAAGAACACCCTGGGGCAGGGCGTGAATTCACAGGCAACGTGATTAAAGCAGTAAGATGATATAAAGACGTCTTGACGGCAGACGTAACATAAAAATAGGACGCCCTGGATGAAGGCGTTAGTAAAATAAACACGCCCCTGTGAAGGGCGTTAAAACAAAAAGCGCCCTCGTGGAAGGCGTCAATTCAGAGAAATATGCAAACGCAAGCTGGCTGATCCCAGAGTGTGCAGTGTGCACAGTGGAGGGTGCCCGAGGGACACAAAGGAAAGGGTACCAAGGGTACCAAGGGGGAAAGGGCACGCGTGGGTGCCAAAGGGGAAAGGGCACACGATGGTGCCAAGGGGAAAGGGCACGCGAGGGTGCCAACAAAGATGGTAATCAAAAAGAAAACAGTGGAAGTCCCACCGTGATCGCCAATTTGTGGATGGGCATAAATCCCACACAAAATCACAAGAGAATAAATGATGTGAAAAAAAACACAAGGGGGAGAATAATGATTAATGCATAAATAAGGGGAAGAAAAAGCTTGCACGTGGTGCAAAAATGGAGATGTGATCGCCAGAGGGGTTACCTCAATAATAATAAAAAAGAGATCGCGAATACGTGGTGAAGATTGGAACGCGGGATGATGTGAAGTTCCTTCCTCCTTCTTCAATCGGCCGGCCGATGAGAAGGGTTCTCCTTTTGATTACCTTGCAAAAAAGACAATGAAACAAAGTAAAACTAAAAGGGATCAGCCAATGCAAGTAGTATCAATCCCAAATAAAGAATATGATGTTGAAAAATGAAATCAACATGCGCACCTCTTTTTTTTTTTTTTTTTAAACCCCTAGAGAAGAGCTAGGGAAGGAGATATGATATGATAATGATGATGATAGGACTTAATGCAATAAGAAAGACTGACGGTGGGACGAAGGATGATATGCTCATAAACAAAAATAAATGAAATAAAAGAACCCTGCTGTCCCTGACGACAGTAAAGGGAAACCGTGTGAAGAATATGTTGATGGGAAGAAGAGGAAGCAGTGGAAACGAGTGAACTCCTATGAAAAGGATGCAGAGGAACGATCGCACAGGAAGAAGAAAGAAAAGTCTGCTCGTACAGAACCTGCAATCTTTTTCTCTGTATATGTGGGTGTTCAACCTTATGACGATCGATCCAGGCTTCCTTATATAAGATTCCAATTGGATGTGATCAAACAAGGGAAGATAAGAACGGGCAAGGAGTATCCAGGGAAAGGATTAACATCGAGCAAGAGGTTGAAACAAGGCAGGGAACTGTGAGGGAAAGATGGAAAAAGGCAGGACTCCGAAAGGTGAAACACGACCTTGCGAAGGGCGTCAATTCTTGATTTGATGACCTACCCATACGGCGTTTCATAAAACACGACCCAAGCCAGGGCGTTTCTTCCTGGATTTAATTTTGGCAATTCCTTGTTTGAAAATCATGAGAACACGCCTAAGATCGAGGCGTTAAATTAAAACACGCCCTGAGGAAGGGCGTTAACCAATAATTTAAATTGATTTTACATTTACTTTAAAACCGGATAATACCAAGAATTGACGCCCTGACATTTAGTCGTCCTTTCTTTAGAAAACGGCCTAGACAAGGTCGCTATTTAGATAACGCCCCTCTTCAGGTCGCGAATCACAAAAAACAAAAATGAATCAAAACCACACACAAAAAAAAAGAAAAACTTCATATTATGAATATATTGAAGTTCACTTAGGGGCGTCATCATAGTGACATGAGATTTGATCAACATAGCGTCATTTTTGGCGTGTCTACAACGCTCTCGTCACCCTGAGGGAGAGCAAAGGAACAAAGCCAATAAACCAAATATGCAGCACAGTGAGTCACTGCATCAACACCAGTAGGGTTTGGGTTTTCCCCCTGCCCTCCTCTCAAAGAAGATGACGAAGCGGCCTGGCGTCGTACCCTCTTCTTCCGCTTCTGGGCCACCGATGCTATCGGAGGAAAATCTTCATACTTGTTCTTCCCCTGGAAGAAATATTGAAGCCAAGCGCCCATCCGCACTCTTCGCTTCTCGCCCGGCTTTCGAGCTTCTCTCGTGTCGTGCGACGAATGGAAGAGGGTGCGATACGCCTTCATTAGATATCGATAGGCGTAGCCCGCCATATACCGACCGTCACCGTCAGTCTGGTCCTTCAACCAGTCAGGCCAACAAACTTCTTCATATGGCTCTCCATCAATGGGCAGGCCACTGAGCTGAGATAGGCTCCACAAGTCTAAGGAGGTCTCCCCCTCTGAAGTATAGAAGGTGTTGTATTCAGGGCAAAACACCTCGATCATGCCACAGCACAAGCCTCGGGAAATCGGGTACCGATACCTTGAAGCGTACACGCTGTGATATACACCAGCTCTGGTCAAAAGAGGAGCATAATGATGCAGCACATAGTCTGTGAATTCCACTGCTCCGGGCCTGAATGCGTGGGCGTCTGTATCTTTCAACTCAGCAAACCACCCCACGGAGATCTGGTGCTTGAAGCGAATCGCCAAGCAATCCAGCAAGAATGACTCATCTCTATATCCCCATCTCAACGGGGCAAGGAATAGACCAAAGATCGGCTTCTCCCGATCTACTCTGCCCGCGGAGTCATTCCACCGAGCAGGTACAAATTCGGGAGCTCTGGTCAACAGTCCGACTGTCGGAGCCAGGTCTTGCAGCCCCAGCACAACGCTCCACTTCCTGACCTCCCCGGGGAGATAGATGGGTCTTCCTCACATTACGCATTCGGCCAAGCTGTCTCTCTCCACCAGCAAGGCCTGCTCGACCTTCCGGACGGCGAACACATCCCGCTTCCCCTGAAGGTTGAAGCGTTGAAGAAGGGACATCAGGTGCTTGTCCTTGGGATAATCCTTCCTGGTTACGCCCTCTCTATCATAATGAAAAGAGTCACCCCCGAGGATAAGGAGACGACCGGTGTCTACAGTGTCCGTCTCTGAATCCGAAGACTCCGCAACTATGGCCACCTGGCCGTGCCCCCAGTCGAGGGAATTGACGTTCTCCCATGTCACTGCGGCACGAGAAGAAGAACTGGAGGCCATGATAGCTGCAAGAAGAGGCATACCAAATAAAAACAAAGTCAGAAAATGGCTAATCAAAGGCGAACTCCTGACAAAATTTCGGTAGAGTCTCCCCAGCACAGGGAATTATCGAAGAAAAGTGGGAACGCGTCCACTGAGGAACGGTCCCTAAAAGGCAGCCATCGATATTACACCGAGGCCAGAGGAACACCTGGGGAAACAACTCCGAGGGCAAGCCCTGCTAGAAGCCTCCCGGGGCCCAAAGAAAGGGTTTTGAAACCCAAATGGACAACATCTCCACTCACCCGAAGGAAAATCGCCACTCTCGGCGTCGGAGAAAGGGAAGAGAGGGAAGAGAGAGGAAAAGTTTATGCAAATGAGGGATGAAGAAGAAAAAAACAAAGGCGAAAGCCTTATATGGAGGGGGGGCCCCCTCCGTTAAATCGGCGCGCTATTTAGCGCGCCGGATTAACAGCCCTTTAAGCAAAAGGCGCGCCGGTAAAAGGCGCACTGGGTCAAAGCGGGAAGTCAACAGCCACGCCGGATTAACAGCCCTTTAAGCAAAAGGGGCGCCGGTAAAAGGCGCGCCGGGTCAAAGCGGGAAGTCAACAGCCACGCCGGATTAAAAGCCCAAGGGTCACAGGCCACGCCGTACTAACATCTAAACGGTGCCGGGTTAACTCCCGTGCCGAATTAAGGGCCATCCCAGGCGCCCGCCAATCAAAGAAGGGGTCAGTCCGGATGAAATTCATCCGTCGGCCTTGCTGCACTCGTGCCTTGCTCGCAACACCCACGTCTGGGGGGCATTTGTTGGCACTCAAAATATGATTGTCGGTGACCAAGCCATAAGGACGAATGACCCGACCCACCGAAGTACAGAAGCCGATCAAGATCAACATATTGAAGACTTCTCAAGCTGACAGAGCCTCGAGTCACTCCATGTGGACACGGGGACTTCACCTCAGGAGAGCCGAGACAAACTCATCAACCAACCGGCAGTGCGACCAAGCCTGCCCAATGAACCGGCATCGACTTTGTCATGCCGCATACACTACACCCGTTGTCCGATCAAGGACGACGGTCTATCCGGTGGATCCCCCACCATATGAAGAGGTTCTCCCGAAGATGAAGGAGTTCCCCCAGCTCTCCGAGACGGAGGACCGAAAGCTCCGTCGGCAGAAGATCTCGATCACCCGGCACGGGTACGGCCCTGCCAAGATGGGCCCATCAGTGGCCGAATGATCACCCAGCGCAGGCAGAATTATCCCTGGTGTCATCCAACCCCCTAAGGAGCTTGGGTACAAGCCAGACCGAGCCAGCAGCACGAATCACAAAGCCGCAGGCCGTATTAGTGGGAAACCCGCGTAATTAAGCCAAAGCTATCTGGAGTCTCGGGAACGGCCGCACGTCAGCCGAGGGGCTTCACAAAACACCTCATCAAGGTTTCGATGGGCATTGGCGAGATAAATGTTCACGATGACCTCCGGGATCATCCCCGGATTCATCGGCTAACCTGCAAGGCGCGGGAAATGCTAAAACGGCGCGCCCTTATACGGCGCGCCCGTTAAACCGGCGCCCTCCAAGACCGACACGCTAATTTGCTGAGGCTTCTTCCCGGCACGTTAATCTCACGCCGGATTAAGATCTGAACCTGCCCCCTATATAGGTGACTGCTCTTCGACAAGAGAAAAGAAGAAAAAAAAGAAAAAAGGCAGATACACAGAAGAGGATAGACAGATCGATTAAAAAAAAAAGAGAAGAGCGGAGGGAGAGAAAGGCTTCTGGGGAGGGAAGGGTTCCTTCGGAGGAGCTTCCGTCGGTCGTCTTCTTCCTCTACGATACCCTGTTTCAGGAACAGGTGGGCGCCGGTGCCGGTCCCTCTTTTGCTTTCCGTAGATTTCTTCTTCTGAATTTCCTACCCATCGGATGTAAGCGAGAGGGGGAGGAGTGGCGATGATATGAGCCTATTCTCCTCCCCTTCTACGCGATTTTCTCTTTTGTTCTTTCCCTGTTGTTGTGCTCTGCACATCCTCTGCCTCCGCTATCAACGAACGGCGACTGAGCAATGTCGCTGGTGTCATGCTCTTACGATGTAAATGCTGAATCATCCTCGTTTCTGGGATGTTAATATATATATGTTGAATGCTTGGGTTATCGGGTTGAACGAATGATCATCAGCCTCCCCCATTTTCTATCTATGCCAGTGCGTGTGTTGGAGTTCTTCTCTGCGTAGCTCTAATTCTGGTTTCTCCGAGGTCTATAGCCTGCCCTGAATCATCGTGGGCTACATAAACACCCCTCCCCGGGGGCTTTTCCTTCGATCGTTTTTATATTCGAGTCAAGGGTTTTTGCATCCCTCTCTCTTCTCGGACAGAGCCGTGCTTCTGCGCATGCCTCTCTCTGCCATATGCAAGGTTCATCCCCTGAACGTCGCTTTCTAACTGTTCGAGCATATGCACCTGCAATGGGCCTGTCTCGTTTATGCATTTACTGCATCTGTGCATCACGATCATCCAAACTGCTCCGAGGTTTTCTCATCGTCTCGATCACCCGGGGAGGGGAACATTCCCCCCGTGGCTTCACGGAACTGCTGGGCAACTAAGAACCCTACCCCTCGATGGTAGGTGTTTCTCCCTGAGCCCATAGCGGATAGCAACAGAGGGGTCTTGGCTCAACGAGCTCGCCCCCAACAATTCAGGACCCAATGAAGGCCGGGGATATGTGCTCCTCGCAGGCTAGCCCTCGGAGTTTCATCTTCCTAATGGTCAGTCCCTATGAGGGATAAGCCATACACTGTGGGTCATCCACCCTTCGCAGGCTAGCCCTCGGGGTGCTGTTCCCATCGTCGATGGCTTCATCTCTCCGTTTCTTCCCCCTATGGAACCTTGGTGCCCCTAGCAGGCTAGTCCTCGGGGTATCCTGTCCAATAGGGTTTGCTGGCTGCCTTTGTGTAGACCGACGGTTTAGGGGCTTGTTCCATAGGTGAGCATGACCCCGCTTCTCCCCTGTAACTCTTCAGGTTCAGGGGAGATGCTGTCCAAATTTTGGACAGATTAATAATGAATAAACCATAACGAAATGCTCATTCTGGACCCAATTATCCCGGTGCTCGAGTAGGAACCTCGCACTGGCTTAATCACACCATCCCTCAGGGTTCTGGACTTCAATTTAACAAACAATTGGCCTCAAATGGCTTCAAAACCCTCAACATAAACTTAACAAACTCAAATGATTTGAAACTCATCGAAAATAAGCTAAAACGGCGCGGCCTTAACCCGGCGGGCCCTAATCCGGCGCGGTACCCCCCCGCACCGGAATAAGGCCACACTCATTTTTTTAAAAAAATTCTCTTGCGCCTTTCCGGCGTGCCCTAAACCGGCGCGCCCAAGGCCCTTGCGCGCCGTTTCAATACGCATGATGACCGCGCCGTATTAACTACTACACCTATGCGTGACCGCGCCGTGTAAGCGTTCTTATGTACTTGTAGTCACGCCGGTTTTGAAGCGTCATGCTACTCTAGTGATTCATTCACCCCGGGTAAGTCTCGTCTTTCGGGGGCGATGTCAATAAGCCGTAATTGGTGAATAAAAAGGATGGCCAAGCGAGCCCGAATCATATTATCATCGTACTCATTGTCATATCTGTTAAGCGTTTTACTTTCGCTATTACACTTGTGTCGTTCTTCCTCTTCTCGGTGGAGGGTAATAACTGTGGCTGATCGCCACCGCTTCATAACACTATCTTCATGTGCAATCTAGGTGTGAATGTCTTATGTGTGCGCATGCATAGATCCTCGGGTATATCAAATGACGTCGACATAAGATCGGGTTACGCCCAGCCGGAAGTCTTCGCCATGCGCGATGGTGGTTTTCGGACCTATATCCTTTGCCACGTACCGAGGATCCATAATTCTATGAACTATGCATCTTCTATACGATAAACATGTGCATCCTGCATGTCTTCGTCATGATCACCCTGTAGTTCTTTTCTTAATCCGGCTTCGACAGCCCGCTATCTCGGTAATTAATCAAAGGTGTTCCCTCCTCGTGGGGGATGTAATTAACGCCATAACCTTTATGGTATGGCGGACTGCTGGTCCCGATCGAACCTCACATTCGCCCGATATGGGTCAGAAATAGCGCACAATAAAATTATCACTCATGTGACTGGCACGCCCGCGTCGTCAATCAGTCAGTTGACTACCAGTTAGCCAAATGGTTGATCGATACGCGAACGAAAAGGGAAAGAAAGAAAACGCTGGAAACACATATGCAACAAGTGCAGCTCAAGATCCATGATAGTAATAACATGTGAATGCAATTGTGAATGAAGATATGAGTGCTATGCAATTATGAAAACCCCATCACATACACATATGAGATACACAAAGCGCACAAAGGATTCTCCCCCTTTGACTCTCCCTCGTACACAATTCACTCATCCCCCAATGACAACTCACAAAGCAAAGGACGACTCACAACAAAATATTCTCCTCCTTTGACAGCAGCAAAAAGGAGGGATTAGATAAAGAAGGTGACTAATGTCTGAGAGACCAGAGGTGAATGAGAGTGGAGAGCAAGCCATTATATGTAAACCTGAAACATACCGCGAGCAACATATATGGGTCAAAGATAATGAAATATGAGATCATCAACAGAGTTCGAAAGGCATCTACATCCATGTTGTAATAGAAATGAACTAAAAGTGCATATCATGACAGTGTTTAACCTTCCCTTGTCTTATATATCCATATTCAATAACTACAAAGGGAATAACACAAAAACTAGTATTGAGGCTAAACAATCATGACTAAAGCATGGAATTTGATGAGTGCAACAAATTTAATTTTCAATATCTTTTGAATTTGACGGCACATGACTCATATTTTACGAGCAATCAAGTCTAGTACATGTCTCCTAGTCGTAAGAATACACGTTGTTTAGACGCTAGTATCCCTAGGTATTTGGTAAGACTAACTGTTATGCTTCAAAATGAACAGAGATAGCAAAGTCACGTCATGACATATACAATCTCATTTCTTTGATGAGAAGATATATTTCTCAGTAATTATGCCATTGCTTTGCCTAGAGTCCAAATGAATTAAACAGAGATAACAGAGGCACATCATGACATATCATTCGTCACTTGATTTGATGACGTGACATATTTCTCCGTGCAACAATATCATTGCTCTGTCAAATTGATTTTCAAGAATTCCAGCTCATCAAGATGTTTAGAAACAATACTAAGCTCTAGAGTATCACCAAGATTGTCATGACGTTTGGATTTTCAGATTTCAGGATAGTCATTCAAAGCATAATATGCAATCTATAGTTAAGGTCTATTAAAATCACAGAACATAGATGATTTCAAAAGATATATCAGAACTTCAAGGAAATCATTAAATCTGAACCATTTTCATTGGATGGACAATCATCAGGGCATATAATATAAAGCTCTTATGTCGTAGTTCTGTCAGTCTCACGAACTCAAATCAGATTGTAAGCCAATGAAGTGTAGATTGCAAGAGGTTAAGAGAATCAACAAAACTCCCCCTAAGGATATTCAATGGATGCACGAAGAAGTTATGTTTGCAAGCAAGTGTAATGACAAACGTCAAGGAGAGAGAGACTAGAACCATGCAGGGATTGACCTGATCAAACATGAATTTGGCAGACATGAAATGCATGACCCAACACATGGTTGTACACTTATCACATGCTACAAAGAGACAACTCCCCCTTACTATATGGCCTATATGCGACAGTGACGCATGGTACTTGGCAGAGGTGAAACCTCACGCATATTGAGTGCTTCTAAGTAAGCATAACATGTCTTTCCATACATCAACATTTAATATACCATGGCCATGCAAGAATGATGCTACACAAACTATGCAATGCATCGTGAACATGAATTCAACTTTATTATGCATTATGACTACATGCAATGCTACACCATATGCAAAATGACGTAATTACATATAAACAATGCATGGACACCAATCTGCAAAAACACACAACTAAATTGAACAAGATCATCATTTCAATTTTTATGGGCCTGAGGTCGGCAAAGACCAAGCTCCCTTCTGAGTGTTGAAAATATGTCAATACACAAGGGCTTGGTGAAAATATCAGCAATTTTATTTAGAGTATCAACAAAATGCAGCTCAAAGTTTTTCTTAACGATCTCATCTCTAATCAAGTGATGCCTAATCTCAATATACTTAGTCCTAGAGTGCTTGACTGGATTTTTTGCAAGGTTGATAGCACTAGTGTTATCACATAGAATCGGGACACAACCAAGATCCACTAAGTAGTTTTGGAGTTGGTGTTTAATCCACAACACTTGGGTGCCACAGCTCCCCGCAGCAACATATTCTGCCTCCGCGGTTGAGAGGGCAACCGAGTGTTATTTCTTGGAAGCCCAAGAAACTAAACACCTGCCTAGAAACTGGCAATAGCCACTAGTACTCTTACGATCTAGCTTGCAGGGAGCGTAGTCCGTATCAGAATAAGATATAAGAGATAAATCACATGATGATGGATACCACAATCTCAAATCTTGAGTGCCGGCAAGATATCTAAGGATACGTTTGACGGTAGTCAAATGGGATTCTCTAGGACTAGCTTGAAATCTAGCACAAAGGCATACACTAAACTGGATATCTGGTCGGGATGCAGTCAAATAAAGTAAAGAACCAATCATACCTCTATAGACCTTTGCATCCACCAATTTACCATTTTCATCCGAATCCAGTGAAGTTGAGGTGCTCATAGGAGTTGCAATAATTTTGCTGTTTGCCATGTCAAATCTTTTCAGCAGCTCCTTGATGTATTTGGCTTGACTTATGAAGCAACCATCTTGTCCTTGGTTGACCTGCAAACCGAGAAAGAATTGGAGTTCTCCCATTAGGCTCATCTCAAATTCGCTAGTCATGAGGTTAGCAAATTCCTCACACATTTCAGATTTAGTAGAACCAAACATAATATCATCAACATAAATTTGAACAATCAAGATGTTCTTACCTTGCTTCTTGGTGAAAAGTGTTTGATCTACCTTACCTCCTGTGTACCCTTTTTCAATGAGAAATGAGCTTAGTCTCTCATACCAAGCTCTTGGTGCTTGCTTAAGTCCATAGAGTGCCCTGTCTAGCTTGTATACAAAATCTGCATGGTTAGAATTCTCAAAGTCAGGGGGTTGCTCAACATAGATTTCTTCTTTGATCAAGCCATTCAAGAAAGCACTTTTGACATCCATTTGATACAGTTTTATTATAAGGGAGTATGCAAAGGCAAGTAAAATTCTGATGGCTTCAAGTTTAGCAACTGGGGCATAAGATTCATCAAAGTCTACCCCAAACTCTTGATTGTACCCTTGAGCCACCAATCTAGCCTTGTTTCTTATTATCTTGCCATCCTCACTTAGTTTGTTCCTAAAAACCCACTTAGTGCCTATGACAGATTGTGATGAAGGTCTAGGAACAAGATGCCAAACTTTGTTTCTCTCAAACTTGTTCAACTCGTCTTGCATTGAATTTATCCAGTTTTCATCTTTTAGTGCTTCATCAATGTTTTTGGGTTCATGCTGAGAGACAAGAGCAAGTTGATCTAATTCTTCCACAATTCTAAAATGTGACCTTGTTCTAGGTGGGTCATTCAAGCTGCCAATGACGTTTTCTAAAGGATGATCCTTAAGAATTCTAATGTTTGTGGAATCATTACCTTCTCTTGGGGCTTGATCACTTGCATTGCTTGATTCAGGTCGGTCATCATCTTCTTTTGTTTCTTCTTGTGGAGAATCACTCTTGTCCTTCATGCTTAGCAATTCCTCATCTTCATCATTTTTCCATAGAGCGGTTGATAATGTAACATGCTGAGTTTACCGCTTCAGCCCAAAATCTCCTTGGAAGTTGCCGTTCAGCAAGCATGGTTCTTGCCATCTCTACAAGTGTTCGGTTTCTCCTTTCAACTACACCGTTTTGCTCTGGGGTTCTTGGTGAAGAAAATCGGTGTGAAATACCTTCGGCCCTACAAAGATTATAGAAGTTAGCATTTTCAAATTCACCACCATGGTCATATTAAATCTTGAAAATTTTAAACTCACCGTCCTGCTTTATCTTCATGTAGAGTGCCTGAAACTCATCAAAAGCATCATTTTTATGTGTGAGAAAGAAAACCCATGTGAATCTAGAAAAGTCATCCACCAAGATATATCCATATTTTCTACCACTTAAGCTAGCAGTTCTGGTTGGGCCAAACATGTCCATATGAATTAGCTCGAGTGGTTTGGATGATGTATTTTCATATCTCCCTTTGAAAGATTTTTTTATTTGTTTACCTAGGGCACATGCATCACACAACTTATTTTCTTGTTTAAATGATAATTCAGGCAACCCTTTCACCATTGTATGTTTTAACAGTTTATGTAAGACATTGTAGGCATGTCCTAGTCTACGATGCCATAACCATGTAATTTCAAATTTTGGTGCAGCAAGATAAAGGTTTGAATGAGCAGGATCATCTAAGTCAATCATGTAAACATTGTTGACTCTCTTACCAGAAAATTTTACCTTGTCAAATTTTGGTTCAAAGATTTTACATTCATGAGAATCAAACAACACTTTGTGACCTTTATCACACAATTGACTTATGCTGAGCAAGTTATATTTCAATCCTTCAACTAACAACACATTTCCAATAGAGTTGGAGAGATTCTTACCTACATTACTAATTCCAATGATTTTTCCCTTGTTGTTCCCTCCAAATGTGACGTATCCTCCTTCCTTTTCCTCCAAGAGACAAAATTTTGATTTGTCTCCAGTCATGTGTCTTGAACAACCGCTATCAAGGTACCACCTATTGTGCATGGCTGCAAGACATTCCTGCACAAGCAATTAAGTAATGGTGTTTGGAACTCAACCAAATTTGGGTCCCATCAAACTTTTCAAATTTTCAAAACATGAAACCATTTCTTTTGGAATCCAAACCTTCTTAACATTCATGTTTTGTTTGCTTAGAGCAGGGATTTGATTTTTCTTTTCAATCTTGACATTCATTTTCTGTTTGGAGGCTCTTGGTTGAAGTTTGTGGAAGTTTGATGAACTTTGCTTCTTAAGCCATTGAGGTGGTTGGTTGGTTTTAGGTTGAAAATGATTATTTTGCCACCTATGGGAATGATGCACACAGAGGTCACAATTGCCCCAAGAATATGACGGTATTCGCTTATATGAATGTGCAATCCAGTTATGGTGATGTCTGGAAGATTGAGCATGCAATGGCCGAGGAAGTGTTGACCTATGCTGCGGGGAAGGTCGACCTTTGTTAGGCTTTTGGACAGACTTTTTGGGAATTTCAGTGACTGCCTCTTCAATCTTTTCTTTCCCTTTCTCCTTTTGTTTTTGATGGTTTTGTGTGGGAGTTGTGTTTGAGGTGAAAGCTTCGAAAGATGAAACAAATGTGACAGTTTTTAGTCCAAATGGCCTTTTGTTTATTGGATCAAAGCCCAACCCATCTTTGTTGTGGTTCATTCTAGTTTCTAGCAATGCATCTAGGTTTTGTTTTCCATCCATAAACTTTTCTAAAGATTGTTATTTATCCTTCAACTCTTTTTGTAGGTTTTCAATATTTTGAAGAAGTTGAATGTTGACTTGTTTGACAGCTTCGTACTTCTCATTATTCAATTTGCTATTCTTTTCATAGCTTTGCATTTTTAGCTTGATGCTATCAATCTCATTTCTCAAATTTTCATTTTCAGTTTCCAAGTCAGCCATTTCTTTTCTTCCATCTTCCAAATCCTCAATCATTTTCTTAAGATCTTCAATTTCAGTTTCAAGTGAAGCATTCTTGACATTTATTTCATGATCATGCACAAATGAGTTAATTTTTTTTTCAATAATTTATTCTCCTTTTTGTACATTTCATATTTTTCCATGAGTTGTATATATGCTTCCTCCCAATCATCAATTGTATAATCTTCAAATGGAGAATTTACCTCAGTTTCTTCGTCACCTTTGGCCATAAGATAGAGATCTTCTTTTTCTTTATCCGAGGAGCTAGTTCCGTCATCACTTTCCTCTTCATCGCTCCATGTGGACACCATGGCCTTGTTCTTCTTCTTGCCCTTCCATTTGTCGACTTTTCTGAATCTGTCGGGACAATCATTCTTGAAATGCCCCGATTTGTTGCAAGAATAGCAAATGATTTTATCAGATTTCTTAGAGTTTTTAGAATTAGATTTGAAACCATTTCTTACCTTTGACCTTCCTCTCATGAAGCTCTTACCTTCCTTTCTCAGAAATTTTTTGAACTTACGTATGAGCATGGCTACGTCATCCTCATCTCGCTCACTTCCCGAATCCTCACCTTCATCAGAAGAGCCTTGACCGCTGGGTCCTGCTTTAAGAGCTAGGGACTTCTTCTTAGGTGCCTCAACCTCTTTGTTCTTGAGATTGATCTCATAGGTCATCAATGATCCAATGAGTTCATCTACCTTAGTTGTTGCGAGATCTCTGGATTCTTCAACCACGGTTGCCTTCGTGTGCCATGCTAGAGTTAACGATCTGAGAATTTTTCTTACAATTTCTTGCTCTGAATATTTCTTTCCCAAATCAGTCAAACTATTATTAAGCACAGTTAATCGGGCATACATATCTTGAATTGACTCATCAAGCTTCATGCGGAATATTTCATATTCAGAAACTAAAATGTTGGCTTTTGTTTCTCGTACCTGAGAGGTTCCTTCGTAGATTACCTCTAGCTTGTCCCACATTAGTTTTGCAGATGCGTAGGTAGCCACTCTTGAGAATTCAACTGGATGGAGTGAGCATTGCATGATGTGTTTAGCACTTCAATTGACAGTGGATTGCCTTATTTGTTCCTTGGTCCACAAGTCCTCATCATCCGGCAGCTCATACGGACCTTTGCTAATCACTCGCCAAAGTTCGTAGTCTTGGGCGCGAATGAACACCTGCATATGATGTTTTTAATAGGGATAATTAGCTCCAGTAAAATAAGGAAGCATGTTCACAGAATGTCCTTCAGGTAGAAAACCCTTGGACGCTGATCCACCAATTACCTCAAGGTCGTTGGACCCCATAATGAGAGATTAGGCTCTGATACCACTTGTTGTGTAGTGGACAGCGGATCTAGAGGGGAGTGGTGAATAGATCTGCCCCTCTTTTCATAATGCAACCCTCTATATAGCTAGTTAAAAATAATTCTAGCGGAATACAACTAGCTTAGCGACGTATAAAATGATTTACTTAGAAATATGATTTCACAATATGGATATTGAACCTAAACATGCATCTAAAATAAATCAATCACACAATCAAACCACAACACAAAGGATTTTAAGGTGGTTCGGACTGAATCCCCAGTCCTACGTCCACCCCTCACTAAATCCGGTGAGGCTCCACTAGTGCCACACACTGAACTACAAATCGGAAAGACCTCCGATTGTCTTCCTACTAACCACAGGTAGGGATGTCAACACCGCAGATCGGACAACTTCCGATTGCCTTCCTACTAACCACCGGTAGGGGTGATCTTCGGTTTCAAATGTTTGAATGAAATGAAAAAGAACAAATATGAAAACACTCAAACATCAAACAAGATATAGAATATGCTCAAGAAGAAAACTCTTGTCTGAGATTGTTGGAGCTTGAGTCGGATGCTTCAATGTTATCTTCTTCCTTGTGAAGAGATCTTGCTTGGATCGCTTTGAGTTGATGAAGAAGATGAAGGATGCAGATTTGATCTCCTTTGAGAATGAGCTTGCTTGGATGGTCTTGAGTTGATGAAGAGGTGTATGGATGTAGCTTTGATCACCTTTGAGAACCTTGATTGCTTCTAGCTTCCTTGGAGGTTGCTTGCTTCAGATCTAAGCTTGAATCACCTTGGAATGGATGAAGAACTCCAGCCCGAAACACTGTTCACGGAGGTGCTACATTACCCGCGAATCTCCTCCTCTAGCCTCCCTTGATCTCTCTTGTTCCAATTGAAGTATTAGGGTTTCTAACCCCTCAAGTGTTGGTTTTATAGACTTTGAATGGTCCTTGGACATCCCCCAGACCAGATCCACAATTCATGGGAGATTAGGTGAGTTTTGATTAAACAAATCCAAGGAAAGGGGCTGGCCTCGAGGTGGAAATCGAAGTCAAACATGGCTGCATCGGGGCTGGCGGTCGACCGGAGGTAGGTGCCGGTCGACCGCTACTGAGAAACACTATAGACAGATGGTCACTTGGAATTCCGGTCGACCACTACTGGCTGGCGGTCGACCGCCACTGAAAGACCTGCAGACGGTTGGCTGCTGGCTGGGGCGGTCGACCGCCCCTATGCTGGCGGTCGACCGCCAGCTGGGCAGACCCCGGGTTTTCCCGGGTCGGTCTGTTAACCTTCTTAGCTCAATCGCTTGTTTCCTTTAGAAGCCCGTTCATGTCTGTGGCAACACCCTTGACTGTCTAGAAGGTGTCAACTGAGTCTTTGACTTTGGGTTCTCTTGGTTATGCTTCTTTGTGCATCGACCTTAACTGTCATTGAGCTTTCACTTTTGCCAACTCCACTCCATTCCTTGTCCATTCATGTGCATATCTGTCATGAACAAAACATCACGTATGTCAGTCATATAAGAGTGAAAAATAACAATGACTAATAGTGTTTAGCCATTATCAAAACCAAGAATGTCAAATAACTCAAATGACCACGTGATGATGTCGAATGACCCAAGTGACCGCAAGATGACTCAAATGACCATAGGGGCACAACACCTCCCAAAGGTTGCTAATCGTCGACTTGTTGGTCTTTTCCGGCGAACGATGACAACTACTACTGGACTGATTGGCGTCGGCTTCAGCCTTGCGGTTGTGGCCGGTCATGCGCAAGGGTACCTGGCGGTGCCCACGGTATTCGACAGCTTCCCTGCCGTTGTTGGCTTCCCCAACTTCTTGGGCCTAGCCTTCGCAGATATGCTGGAGATAGAACCCTCGGAGCCCGTCGAGGGAGCTGCAAAGAAGATGGAGCCTCCGAAGGCTTGATGCTGCAATGACTCATCCAAGAGTCCAACCCTGGTCGCCAGCTGCCTGGTGCACCATGCCATCCGTGGGGTCCGCCCCGACGCTGTCAACAAGAACTCTGGAGGTCGTCAGCGCAAGCAACTCCGGAGGGGTACTGCTGTGGTTACCGGATCTCTCTCGGTCTTCCTCCACGGACGCAACACACGGATAGTCCCGGACCGGGTCATCCCTGCCATCCCCGTCCGCAACTCATATCAAGTCCTCGCTGGAAGGAGGGCGGAAAGAGAAGAAAACGGCCACTACGGCCAAGAGAAGTTGGCCCCTAGGCCAAAGAAGTTCAAACAGGTGTGGGTCCCTAAGAGGGTCCAACCTGCCCACCAAGCTGCACCTGTCCTCCATCGCCCTGCTCGCGATGGAACGCAAGGCAGGAAGGAAAGGGGCCTACCCCAGAAAGAAGAAGAAGTGGTTGCGGACCATCCGCGCCGCGAAAGCTTCCGGGCCTGCGCCCGCCAAGCCAACATCCCTGCTGTGGGATGAAGAATTCAGCAACCGGCCGACAGAGCTCGTCTGGCTTACATCCCTCCTGTGGGAGGTCGACAACCGTCCCCCGTACTGCATCAAGAACGGGGTCGAGAAGAGATGACCAATTTGGTCAAGAACTACTTCCGAGGGCTAGGCAACCCCTCGCTTGGGCAACATCGGTTGATGCAAGTAGCCGCAGCCGACGAAGTGTTGTGCCCATGTGATTTTGATGATGGTTTTAATGCTGTAATGGTGGTTTTGATGATTGGCCTTTGAAGTGAGTTATTCACTGTGAGTCATCTTGTGTGAATTCACTGTGAGTCATCTTGTGTGAGTCTTCATGCTAGTATTCACTTTCTGTTCATACAGTAATTCTTCATATGTTCTGATATGGCATTGCATAATTGATTATGTTCAGTCATGTTACTGTTGTTCTTAAGACTGTAGTTTATACTGCAGCGTCGACCCATCGAACTGCAGCGTCGACGCTGCAAAGGCTCTTCAGAGGTAGCAGTAAGAAATAGTTGATCTGTTGCGTCCACGCTGCTTGGGCAATGCGTTGACGCTAGGTGCCTCCTTAACGGTCCTCTTTCAAAGACTGTACAGCGTAAAGTCCACACTGTAGTGCGTCAACGCCTTGAGCTGATGCGTCAACTCATCAGTTCAGGTTCTTCAAGTCTCTTCATTAGACTGTGGCAAAGTCTATACAGTGGTCTGTGCAGCCTGTTTGATTATTGAAGTCTGTACAACCAATGCACTTAACTCAAGTCCATACACTGGAAGCTCTTCATTTGATTGAGTCTATATATCCACAGTGGATCATCAAGTCCATACATTCGTTTCCTTGGACAAAGTCTATACATTGGGGCATTGAACTTTCAAGTCTGAACACTGGTTTTCATGAGAAGTCTATACATACCTCATCGTCTTAAAGAGCGTCTCAAGCTGAAGTCTATACATTGGTCTTCATATCCTAAGTCTATACACTTGATTGTGAGACCTTCAACTCTGTACACTGCTTGAGCCTCACCAAGTCTGTACATCGCCTCAAGCGATTCAAGTCTATACAGACTGCCTTCACATTCAGAGTCTGTACATCGGTCCTTCAGCCGATCGTCTCATTCAGAACTTTGCAAGTCTGTACAGCCTACCGTCTCATGCAGCGTCTTATGTTAAAGTCTGCACATCGCATGCATCAGAATTAAGTCTGCTCATTGCATCGTCTCTATCAGTGTCTCACTGGTCAAGTCTGAATAGACTTTAGCGTCTCATGAAAAGTCTACAACGCTTCAGCATTTAGAAGTCTGTACACTGGCCTTTGCATTAAGCCTCAAAGTCTGTACAGCAGTGTGCATTGGACTCCAAGTCTATACATCCTTCAGCTGGAACTGTGCAAGTCTGTACATCGTTGTTTGCCAAAGTCTAGACATTGGCATCTATTCCTACGTTGCTCTTCCAAGTCTGCACATTGGGTTCTTTACCTTCGTTCAGCTCTGAAAGTATGTTCATCAGGAACTTTACCGTCGTTGCCTTGCCAAAGTACATACACTGAACTATTCTTCATAGTCTGTACAGCCTGTATGTCTTCATGGGTCGTGTGCCTTTAGTGCGTTGACGCACTTGGCTGATTGCGTAGATGCACACCTTTCTGTCTTACTCACTGAGGTGACGCTGACACTGGATGCGTTGACGCATTGGCCTGTTACCAAGGGCGTAAGCATCTCGCCTGAGGAGCTGAGGCGACGCTGCACGATGGAAGCGTTGACGCCTTAGGCTGATGTTCAAGGTCTGTTGATCAACATCAAGTCTGTACAGTATGAAGTCTGTACATTGGTTTTGTTTTGAACAAAACGTCTAAGTCTATACATTGCTATGGATTGCCCTTAACTAATTAAGTCCATTCACTGAAGACGCTGAAGACCTTCAAGTGTATACACTCTCACATGATTCACACTTGGTTAACTATTGTTCCAAGCCTATACACTCGATTCCTTCAAGACTTACACTGAAGTCTACACACTCTCCTGTTATGATAATGCACTCTTCAGCAAGTATATACATTGAGCACGCATGAAGACTGCTAAGTCTATACACTCCCTCACTCTGTACACACTTGCTATATTGATCTCTGAAGTCTATACAATGCTTTGCATTAACAGAGTCTGTACAGGGTGTTCAAA
The DNA here is from genome assembly GCA_022559845.1 of Amorphophallus konjac. Taxonomy (NCBI): domain Eukaryota; kingdom Viridiplantae; phylum Streptophyta; class Magnoliopsida; order Alismatales; family Araceae; genus Amorphophallus; species Amorphophallus konjac. Next base: position 305,052,988 of record CM040122.1, on the reverse strand, counting down.
CTTAAACTGATGAATTATTCAATGCTATGTCTGACAGGGATTCTTACCGAGATTGATGACCTGGCTCGTTATCCCAGGAGGATGAGGTATGAAGATGCTGACACGTGGATGAAGCTGCCTCGGTTCTAGCAAATTCCTTGGGCGGGAAAACGTGGAAGCCACGCGCCCAGGAGCTACTGCTGCTGCTGCTATATATATGAGCCTTCTTCCACTAAAGAAGGCTGATCGATAGAAAAAGAGTAAAGTCTATACATCGAGTCTGAGAGCAGCAGAGAGTATTCGATCCAGTGAGAAGAGAAGAAGAAGAAAAAGAAGAGTGGCAGAGTGAGAGAAGCAGCAGAAGTAAAAAGAGAAAGAGAGAGAGCTCGCGAGTGAGAGAAGGAAGCAGAGAAGAAAAGGAAGAGAAAGAAGAAGAGAGAACGAGAGATGGGAAGCTTCATCTGAAGACTTGTTCCTACTGGACCGTGGATCCGATCCAGGCCAGTCAGCTCCATTGAGAGCCATATCTGTGTTTTCATCTTTTACAGCTTTCTGATTGCTGTGTTATTTTCCTTTATTATTTTCCTTTGTTTTCTGATTATCTTTGTTCTTCCGATCCTCTAGACTGAGGTCGGGTTCCTCATGTGGACTCAGGAGAAGGGAGATCTGATCTCCGGTTCTGGGCTTGTGGATTGCAAGTCCAGGGGTCCCTCCGGTTGGGAGGAAGAGAGGTCCTCGACCTCTAGTTTGCTGGTGACTGGAAGTCATTGGTTGGTTCCCTCCGGTTTGGAGGAAGGGAGGATTGGTCCTCCGGTTCTGGTCTTGTGGTTTGCAAGACTAGGTGGTCCCTCCGGTTGGGAGGAAGAGGGGAGGCTGTTCCCCTGGTCAAGCTGTGTGGCAGCAACTGTTTACAGACTAAGTCTGCGTTCTAGCTTGAGCTAGTGGAAGCCTCACTCCGGTTGGGAGTGAGGGGTGGATGTAGGTCTGTGGACCGAACCACCTAAAAATCTATTGTGCAGTGGTTTGATTGTTTGCTTTGCTTCCGCTAGATGCTTGAATAGGGACGCTCCAAGTGTTTGTATTTGAGTTGAATCGAATTGGTTCTATTCTGTGTCTATCTCTAGCATCCAAGTTTTTATTTGGCCATTATACATAGAAGGATACATTCACCCCCCTCTGTATCCGGGCCTAGCACCCTAACAGTTGGTATCAGAGCGGTGTCTACTTAGAAGGTCCAGCGACCTGCAGATCCGATCTTGCAGTCTTCGGTGCTAATTTGTTTTTAGTGCATCAATATTCCTGTTGCATTGAATTAATCTGCTATCTGTTTCAATGGCTTGTCCACCCGTCTTTTGTGGTTCTGATTTCAACCAATGGCACAGAGCGCTACGTGCTTATATTAAATCTGTTGATCCAGACCTGTGGAAAGTGATTTCACAAGGTCCTCATAAATTACCAAGGAAAAGGTCCAAATGGACTGACAGTCACGAATCAATGTATGAGGAGAATCAGACAGCTATAAATCTGATGAAAGCAGCCACTGACAAAGCCTTTCACTCATGTTTCCTTGATTGCAGATCTGCAAGGGATATGTTGGAGATGATGAAGAGAGCCGGGAAAGGAAATCAAACAAGCTGCATGATGGCCAACAGAAGCGATCAAGGTAGCAATCAAACTGAAGAAGATGATGATGATGAGGTAAATCTCTTCGAGAATTTCTCTCTAGAAGATTGGGAGAATGCTTATGCTGAATTATTTGAATCTCATGAACTGTTAAGAAAATAGTATAAAAAATTGAAGAAGAGTACTGGTTTAGATAGTTCAAGCTCTCCTTGTAGAAATTGTGTTGAATTGAAAAATATTCATGATGCTTGTATGTCTGACTTTCAAATACTGAAGAAACAAGTTTCATTATTGAAAACTGAAAATCAAGATCATATAAATGTGATATTTGAACTCAAAGAAAAATTGAACTCAGATAATGATAATCAGACTGTTGTTAACTATCATGACCAGTATGAAAAATTGCTGAAAAACTTTGAAAGTGTAAACTCAGATTTAAACAAGCTGAAATCTGAAAATGATTCTCTGAGAATATCTACTAATAAAAATGATAAAAAATCTGAGAAACTTGAGCAGGAGAAGAACTTATTTGCTGAAAAACTTGAGGCCATCAAATCTGTGAATGTGGAATTACAGAAAAACATTGAAAAGAAGGAAAAAGATTTGAAAGAATTCAAGGCTGGAAGAAAACTTGAAACTAACTCAGATGATCAGATCTTGATAAATGAGTTAATTCAGAATGACAAGCTTAAGGAAGAAAATGAGAAGTTAAAATTGCTGAACTCTTCAATATCTGAAAGACTTCTTACTTTGGAGAAAGGGAAAGTCATCTGTACAAACGAGACTGAAGAGGTAGATGAGCTGAGCAAGGAAATTGAAGAATACAAAACAGCTAACAAGGTTTTGAATGAAGCTGTCAATTGTAGTGAACAAGAGATCGCTAGTTATGAAATACACATTGCATCTCTTGAAAATGAAATTCAGGATTTGAAAGTTTCCTTGTCTAAATTTGTTGATGGGCAGAAAAACCTAGACAAGCTACTAGGTATAAAAATCAACCCTAGGAAGGAAGGGCTGGGCTACAATAAGATAAACAAGAAGGAACTTCAGAACAAAGTTATGACATCTTTTGTAAGTGGTTCAGATGTAGCCACCACCTCCAAAGACAAACAGCCCATTGCTCAGAAAATGTTGGGAGCAAAGGATAATTTTAAGAAAGAGGGACTGGGCTACAGTCCAGTCATGAGGAAGGTCGATGGATCCAATTTGAAAACTATTTTTGTTAAATCTTCTGAACATGAAAAGCCTTCTACTTCATCTCCACCTCGGTACAAGGCTAAGAAAATAGAAAAACAAAATAAAAATCATAAAACATCAAAAATTCAAAGGAATAATCTGCATGCTAAAAACTCATCAGATAAATGCCATGTTTTTAAGAAATCAAATGGCTCATGTCATTATTGTGGTAAGTATGGACATCTTATGAGTAACTGTTTTGTGATGAAAAAGGATGACAAAAAGCATGCTAGAAAATCTGTGTCTGGTCAGAAAAAGAGTGTCACAAGTTCTAATTGTGATAGAGTAGGACACACTATTGCTCATTGCCGGTTTGCAAGTAGTAAGGAAAAATCATGTTCATATCATACAAAACACTTTGCAAATCAGCATGTCGTTAACAAGAACAAATCTGTTTCAAAGAACCAGCACATCATATGTTTTAATTGCAACAAAATTGGTCACAAGGCCTCTGAATGCTGGTCAGGTTCTTTTAGAAGAAAGTCCCCTTTCTGCTCTCACTGTGGAAAGCATGGCCACAAGTCCATTGATTGTTGGCATGCTCAGGGTAGAAAATTCAATTCTAAAACTGTTAAATTCCCTACAAGTACAAATGCTCTCAGAAAGAACAAAGTTATTTTCAAAATGAAAAACTTTGAATGTTTTGATTATGGAAAACAGTTTGGTCATACAAATAGCAGAAATTTCCATGCTAATGCACATACAATTCATGTTCATAATGATGTGCATAAAGAAAACCTAAATCCTATTTTCTCATGCTATAACTGTGGAAAGCCAGGTCACAAGGCTGCAACCTGTTGGTTGGCAGGACATCAAAACCAAACTGGTCTTGGCAAACAGAATGTTTATTCTGTTAACAAGGAGTCTCATGTATATGCACATAGAGTTCATGCTAACAAGAATGTGCATAAATCAGGTCTGAAAACTGCTGCTCCTTGCTATCAAGTTAAAAATATGCTGAGAAAACCTGCTAGAAGTGATACTGTCATGTTAGGACCCAAGACTTCTTGGGTACCTGTTTCTGCAAAATAACGTTGCTATGCAGGTGTGCCTTCGGACTGGAATAAAAGGGGTAATGATCCAAGGCACTCAAGAATGAATAACCCCATTCTCACACTGTTCAGGTAAACTCTCTACATTTCATGTTTTGAAATTCATCTAGTGCATGCATGCTAAATCTATTCTTGCATATTCATTCATCATCTGCCAGTTGCATTTGAGTGTTCTGTGCAAATTTGAGATTAAAGGGGTTGTTTGTATCTGATGCATACATAGGCTAATTGTAATTGCTTGATAATTGTGTTATGCATAAACTCTGAAAATAAATTGTATTTCAAATTTTCTAAAAAATCTGAACTGCATATGAGTGTGACTTGAAACTTGTGTGTTGCAATAGCTCACTGAAATTCTGAATTGCATATAGGACTGCATGTTGAATAATTATGCATGACCTCAATGGTATATAAATGGTAAGGTACCAAAAGGCAGGGAGGTCTGTCTGGAGGTTCTTACTATGTGTGAGGTGATTTTTTAGACCAAGTGCTCCGCCTAGTACCATGGGTCACCTTGCTGTTAGGACAGTCTGAATGTGCATGAATCATTTGGTATCATATGTTCAGTTCTCAGTGCAAACATTGCATGTTTTCAGGGGGAGTTAGTTGCATATCCTTGCATAGCATTCAATGTTGAGTCTTTGCATGTCCCTGCATACATATAGTGCATTACATTTCCTTATATTGAAAATGCCAAAAAGAGAGTTTGAATGCATATTGTGAGGGGGAGTCAATGCATTGCATATAGGTTGTCAAATGCATACATGTGTCAGAACTCATTGCATATCCCTTCTTACTGATTTTGTTGACAAACCTTAATCATATTCTGAAAACTTTGAGCTTCACAATCTCTCTTAACAATTGGTATTTCTCCTATCAATTGGTATCATTTGGGTTCAAAATTCTATCAGTCCTTCATGAAGATTTCAATGGGCTATCTCGATCATAAATCTGAAAACTCTTGAACTAGAAATCTTCTATTATACATTTTTATGAATGACTGAAATAACTCAGGTGGTTTAAGTTTAATGTATTCAATGAGTTGACTTTAAAATCTCTTAAAAATATCTGAAGCATGTTTAATAAACCTTAACCATCTGTTTCATGTTGTGTCTTGAAAACTTCTGAAATCTGCACTTTTGAATACATGACTTCAACTGATTAAGTACATGAAACTATTATTGATTTGAAGCAAATGAATTTTTCTGAAATGTCTAAAGGGTAATATCTGTCAGAGCAATGACATTGGTCACTGAGAAACACATGTCCAAAGGACTGTGTCATGAGGTGCCTTAGTTAACTCTGATTAAGAATTCATTGAAATTCAGGCAGAGCAATGGCATGCACACTGAGAAATACAAATCACTCATCAAGAAATGATTTGGAGTGTGTCATGACGTGTAAATGCTATCTCTGTTCATATAAAGCATGACAGTTAGTCACACTAAGTGCTTAGGGATATTGGCCTCTGATCAAGGTATATCCTCTAGTTACAATGTGTGCACTGAACTAGAGTGCTCGTAAAATTTGTAGCATGAAAATTGTTGAACAAATTAAATATCTGAATATTGATGCTAAAATCAAATTGCTACAACCCTAGACAAAATAATATGACTTCATAATTGCTTAATCTCAATACTAGTGCATGTAATTCTGAAAGAAGTCAATAAATTTGATTGTGTAAGACAAAGGGAGGACAATCAAGATAAATATGAGGGCTTGGTTCATTTTTATTAAAACATGGTTTTAGATATCAATACAGAATTTTATTGATAAACTCTGCATACATCATGTTTAAACCATGCTGTTCAAAAGGCTCATTCATAAGTCCCTATAATGGAAGACTTTGAAAAATTATGTTTTGGATTTATGAGATTGATATCTCCTTGAAAATCTTGCTGAATTATTTCTGTTTGGAGCTTATTTGTAAATCTGATTATTTGAACCTTTCTGCTCACTTTCCTTAGGTCATTGACCTGAACTTCTCCTTGTTTGCCCCTGTGGTCTCCTTCTCATCTATCTCATAAGATTCCACTTATTCAGGGGAGCATTCCTAGTCATACTGAATCGTGTTCAGATCATTTCTATCCTTGCATTCATATACTTAGGGGGAAGTATTGCATTTCTTGTTGCATCTGCATTTTTGCATTTACCCCCTCCCATGGTTCATCTTGTTTATACCAAATGAGGGAGATTGTTTGCCACAAAGGGGGAGACTTTCATTCAATCATTGCATGCTGGCTTCTTTTGATCATCTCTAACTAATGACTTTTTGCTAAAACTCTTAAAGGGGGAGAATCATGTTCTTGCAAGGGGGAGAAATTGACTGAATTTTTATACATGCTTTAATTTCTCAAACTATTTTCTTTTTGATGAAGTCAAAGGGGGAGAATAGTTTGAGTCATCAGACTGACTCACTGCATCATGTTGCCATCATCAAAAAGGGGGAGATTGTTGTGCCCATGTGATTTTGATGATGGTTTTAATGCTGTAATGGTGGTTTTGATGATTGGCCTTTGAAGTGAGTTATTCACTGTGAGTCATCTTGTGTGAATTCACTGTGAGTCATCTTGTGTGAGTCTTCATGCTAGTATTCACTTTCTGATCATAATGCAATTCTTCATATGTTCTGATATGGCATTGCATAATTGATTATGTTCAGTCATGTTACTGTTGTTCTTAAGACTGCAGTTTATACTGCAGCGTCGACCCATCGAACTGCAGCGTCGACGCTGCAAAGGCTCTTCAGAGGTAGCAGTAAGAAATAGTTGATCTGCTGCGTCCACGCTGCTTGGGCAATGCGTTGACGCTAGGTGCCTCCTTAACGGTCCTCTTTCAAAGACTGTACAGCGTAAAGACCACACTGTAGTGCGTCAACGCCTTGAGCTGATGCGTCGACTCATCAGTTCAGGTTCTTCAAGTCTCTTCATTAGACTGTGGCAAAGTCTATACAGTGGTATGTGCAGCCTGTTTGATTATTGAAGTCTGTACAGCCAATGCACTTAACTCAAGTCCATACACTGGAAGCTCTTCATTTGATTGAGTCTATATATCCACAGTGGATCATCAAGTCCATACATTCGTTTCCTTGGACAAAGTCTATACATTGGGGCATTGAACTTTCAAGTCTGAACACTGGTTTTCATGAGAAGTCTATACAGACCTCATCGTCTTAAAGAGCATCTCAAGCTGAAGTCTATACATTGGTCTTAATATCCTAAGTCTATACACTTGATTGTGAGACCTTCAACTCTGTACACTGCTTGAGCCTCACCAAGTCTGTACATCGCCTCAAGCGATTCAAGTCTATACAGACTGCCTTCACATTCAGAGTATGTACATCGGTCCTTCAGCCGATCATCTCATTCAGAACTTTGCAAGTCTGTACAGCCTACCATCTCATGTCGTCTTATGTTAAAGTCTGCACATCGCATGCATCAGAATTAAGTCTGCTCATTGCATCGTCTCTATCAGTGTCTCACTGGTCAAGTCTGAATAGACTTTAGCGTCTCATGAAAAGTCTACAACGCTTCAGCATTTAGAAGTCTGTACACTGGCCTTTGCATTAAGCCTCAAAGTCTGTACAGCCGTGTGCATTGGACTCCAAGTCTATACATCCTTCAGCTGGAACTGTGCAAGTCTGTACATCGTTGTTTGCCAAAGTCTAGACATTGGCATCTATTCCTACGTTGCTCTTCCAAGTCTGCACATTGGGTTCTTTACCTTCGTTCAGCTCTGAAAGTATGTTCATCAGGAACTTTACCGTCGTTGCCTTGCCAAAGTACATACACTGAACTATTCTTCATAGTCTGTACAGCCTGTCTGTCTTCATGGGTCGTGTGCCTTTAGTGCGTTGACGCACTTGGCTGATTGCGTAGACGCACACCTTTCTATCTTACTCACTGAGGTGACGCTGACACTGGATGCGTTGACGCATTGGCCTGTTACCAAGGGCGTGAGCATCTCGCCTGAGGAGCTGAGGCGACGCTGCACGATGGAAGCGTTGACGCCTTGGGCTGATGTCTAAGGTCTGTTGATCAACATCAAGTCTGTACAGTATGAAGTCTGTACATTGGTTTTGTTTTGAACAAAACGCCTAAGTCTATACATTGCTATGGATTGTCCTGAACTAATTAAGTCCATTCACTGAAGATGCTGAAGACCTTCAAGTGTATACACTCTCACATGATTCACACTTGGTTAACTATTGTTCCAAGCCTATACACTCGATTCCTTCAAGACTTACACTGAAGTCTACACACTCTCCTGTTATGATAATGCACTCTTCAGCAAGTATATACACTGAGCACGCATGAAGACTGCTAAGTCTATACACTCCCTCACTCTGTACACACTTGCTATATCGATCTCTGAAGTCTATACAATGCTTTGCGTTAACAGAGTCTGTACAGGGTGTTCAAACTTAAACTGATGAATTATTCAATGCTATGTCTGACAGGGATTCTTACCGAGATTGATGACCTGGCTCGTGATCCCAGGAGGATGAGGTATGAAGATGCTGACACGTGGATGAAGCTGCCTCGGTTCTAGTAAATTCCTTGGGCGGGAAAACGTGGAAGCCACGCGCCCAGGAGCTGCTGCTGCTGCTGCTATATATATGAGCCTTCTTCCACTAAAGAAGGCTGATCGATAGAAAAAGAGCAAAGTCTATACATCGAGTCTGAGAGCAGCAGAGAGTATTCGATCCAGTGAGAAGAGAAGAAGAAGAAAAAGAAGAGTGGCAGAGTGAGAGAAGCAGTAGAAGTAAAAAGAGAAAGAGAGAGAGCTCGCGAGTGAGAGAAGGAAGCAGAGAAGAAAAGGAAGAGAAAGAAGAAGAGAGAACGAGAGATGGGAAGCTACATCTGAAGAGTTGTTCCTACTAGACCGTGGATCAGATCCAGGCCAGTCAGCTCCATTGAGAGCCATATCTGTGTTTTCATCTTTTACAGCTTTCTAATTGCTGTGTTATTTTCCTTTATTGTTTTCCTTTGTTTTCTGATTATCTTTGTTCTTCCGATCCTCTGGACTGAGGTCGGGTTCCTCCTGTGGACTCAGGAGAAGGGAGATCTGATCTCCGGTTCTGGGCTTGTGGATTGCAAGTCCAGGTGTCCCTCCGGTTGGGAGGAAGAGAGGTCCTCGACCTCTAGTTTGCTGGTGATTGGAAGTCATTGGTTGGTTCCCTCCTGGTCTGGAGGAAGGAGGATTGGTCCTCCGGTTCTGTGGCTGGGAGTCACTTGGGTGTCCCTCCGGTTGGGAGGAAGAGGGGAGGCTGTTCCCCTGGTCAAGCTGTGTGGCAGCAACTGTTTGCAGACTGAGTCTGCTGGTTCTAGCTTGAGCTAGTGGAAGCCTCACTCCGGTTGGGAGTGAGGGGTGGATGTAGGTCTGTGGACCGAACCACCTAAAAATCTATTGTGCAGTGGTTTGATTGTTTGCTTTGCTTCCGCTAGATGCTTGAATAGGCACGCTCCAAGTGTTTGTATTTGAGTTGAATCGAATTGGTTCTATTCTATGTCTATCTCTAGCATCCAAGTTTTTATTTGGCCATTATACATAGAAGGATACATTCACCCCCCTCTGTATCCGGGCCTAGCACCCTAACACGAAGACTACTATCCATCAATGGCAGTTGAAGAAGATGTATGAGAAAAAATGATTATGTCGTCAATTGACGATAATGGCTATGATGAAGGCTTTGAGATCAAAGCCGATGAAGCCGCCCCTAGGCGGGAAGAAACAAGTCAGACTTCTGTGTTCGAAAGGCTGACCTTCCCAGAGCAGGCTAAGAGGAAGGTCCATCGACGGGGAAGAAGGATGCAGGTCTTCACCTGCAATATGGCTGGCACATTCGGCCGATATGGGGGACTTCCCTAAGACCCCCGCGAGTTGGCTCAATTGGCCGCGAGGCCGGGGCCGAATACTCGGAGGACAGAAGCCGCAAGGGAACTCCTGGCGGTAGCTAGAGGAAAACAACCCCTGGGCTATCACCAGCAGAATGATGGAGTTGCTATCTTAACCGCCAATGTAGTAACGGCGGAAGAAGAAGATGATGTCCTCCTCGACATCCTGCTCGAGGGAACGTTCAGAGAAGCAACGGAGGCTATCCTTAGCACGGCAACTATGGATCAGACGGTCCTGATGCTACTTCAGAGATACCGGCAAAAGATAGACTTGTTGAAGAAACAGCTGATGGAGAAAATTGAACAGTCATCAGCCTCCAAGCCACCCGAAGTCCATGGTGAGTCATCCCGGGGAGCGGTCCATCATGTCGACCCTCCGCCGCTCTATACCATGCCTCAGTCGTCAGAGCCGAGCATGGCAACGACCCAGCAGTGGCCACCACAGTCACAGTCGCTGATGCTTCCGGTGCTCCCTCAAGTGCACCAGACACCCCCACTGCTGCGTCCTCTATAGGCTACCACTCTGGTCATCCCGTACCTACAGCCAGCACACTTCTATCCGGAGCCAGTTGACCCCGCGGTCATGAACCGGATGATGGTAGAAAGGATGATCGAGCTGAAGCTCACAGAAAGGAGTGAAGTCGACTACGTCGCATTTGATGCCTATCGGGTGCCTTACCCACAACACCATGCTGTTAAGCGGCTTCCCCCAGGGATCAACAAGCCGCCCAAGTTCGACAAGTTCAATGGGAAGGGATCCCCGAAAGAACACGTCGCATATTATATGACTGTCATGGGTGATTTGGCCACCGATGAGTCATACTTGCTGAAGTTTTTCGGGTCCTCGCTGACGGGGCTCGCATTTGAATGGTACTCCAGCCTCTCGACCGGGTCGATCAGCGACTGGTCGGACATGCAGAGGAAGTTCAGGGAAAGATTCCATGTTACAGAAAGGGAGGTCACTGTGGCCGAACTCTACTCAACAAAGCAAAGGGCAGATGAGACAGCCCTCGACTATATTAAGAGGTGGAGGAACCTCGGGATGAGATGCAAGCAGCCCCTGCATCAGGAGGACGCTATACAAATATGCAAACAGAACCTCAAGAGGGAGGTTCTGGAAAAGATGATTGGAATGGAAATACGGTTGTTTGACCGATTGAACAATGTCGTGGCTGAGGTGGAAGCCTTCCTGGCCAGACCTGTCCCTGCATCAACTGCCAGCACAACCCAGAAGGGCAAGGGAGTGGAGCGGCGCCAGGCACCTAAAGAAGTAAATGCTCTTGATATCAAGGTGTTCGAACAACAAAAAGATAAAGGCAAGAAGGCGGTCGCCCCACAGCCTGTAAAAGCCCCGGACGGCAAAGAAGGTCCCTCGCTGCGGGAGAAGATGAAGAAAGCCTACTCCTTTCCGAAGGATAAGACCAGGATTCTGTTTGACTGGGTAACGGAGTATGACATGGTCACCCTGCCAGAGCCGAAGAGGTCGGAGGACCTGAAGAAGAAGGACAGTCCAAGATTCTTCCCCTACCACTAGATGCTGGGGCACCCAATCGAAGACTGCTACGTTTTCAAGGACATCATCGAAGGGATGGTGAAGAAAAATGAAATAGAGTTGGGAGAGTACAGAGTGGACCCTCCTCAACCACATGAAGCCCCTCTGAGGAGGGCAGGAGTCAACATGATCTCCCTATACCAGGCATTGCCCGAGGAGATCTCTGAAGCAAGCACGTGGCACACCTATGAAACTCATTTCTTGGAGCCCGTGAAGGAACAACAGGGGTGGCAGCAGGGCCCTGCAAAGCACAAAAAGAAGAGGGCACCCTGCCCGAAAGTGGGGGCACATGTCTGTGGCGTCACACCGCGACCCGCTTCGTCGATGGCAGCACCTGTGTGGATCACTCCACCTGCAGTCATCAGAATACCCACCCGCAATCGGAGGAGACAAACTCCGCTGCCAGTGGTCAAGGAAACAAGTCCTGGGATCCGCAGACTACAAGACATTATTGAAGGGCTAGATGAGTACATGCAGCCCGAATTGAAACCCTTGCTGGTGCGGGACCATGTCCCATGGCAAGAACTGGAGCAGCTCTCACTCAAGCAAAAGGAAGAAGCTGATGCAACATCCGATAAGGAGGGCAGTCTGTTCTGGGGGTAGGTGCCTGCTGAAGCAAAAAGGAAGAAACAAAAGAAGAAAAGAAAGGCCGCTAAGGCCGATAAAGTGCAAATAGTCTCCTGAAATACTCTATCAGCACTTTTTTTTTTTTTGGAGAAAACCGTACCTAGGGTTTGATGGGAGAGTGCACCCTTTACCAAGGGTAAAGAGAAAGCCACTCCACCAGTCAAACACTAGGGGGTAAATTTTATTACTGATCAGAAAGAGATACAATTACATCAAACGAATACTGGGCATACCCAGCTTATCTAATCGAGTTGCTCCCTTTATAGGTGTAGGAAGCTCATCATAAGAAAAGAAAGCATTGCATTTTGAAATGCAGGCCATGGAGGCTAAAGAGTCCGCAACTTTATTTCCCTCTCTGTAGATATGGCCAACAGTATCATTCTGAGTAAGAATTCTCCACATCTCCCTCACATAAGAGAGGATGGACCATGGACATTGAATATCCTTTTTAATAATACTAACAAGAGTGTTTGAATCACATTCAATATGCACTGGCTTAGCATCAACAGTTTGCAGGTATTTGAGACCATCAAGTAAGGCACGGGCTTCTGCAATAAGACTATTAGTCTTTCCATAGTAATGAGAAAAGGCCAGTAGAGTATTGCCTCTGCTATCTCTGATGATACCACCACCACCTGAGTCACCATTCATTTTACAAGCACCATTAGTGTTGAGCTTAAGAAAAGGCCAGGGAGGGCAAACCCATTTAATGATTTTCATCTGGGGGCTGTCGGTCAGCTGAAACTTGATGCCAAACTGATCCAAAAAAAACCTCTTAGAATTTTCAGACTCTTTGAGATTTGCAGCAGCACAAGTGTTTTTGATTTGAAAGATGATGTGGCTGAGGAGGCTTTGCTTGGAGATGACTTTGCCATCATATTTCAGAGTATTTCTGGCTTTCCATATCTCCCAGAGACCATAGCCAATGGCAGCAAGAATAAATAGACTGTAGGCAGATTTATTGTGAAGATTAACAACATTCTGAAATATGAAAGAATTTAGAGAGTTGTTTTCCAAAAGCAGACCATAAGTGGTAAAATACGACCAAATGTGAGTTGCCAAATCACTATGCAAGAAAATATGAGTGAGACTTTCCACATTTTGCAAGCTGCAGCAGTAGCATTTGGAGCAAAGATGCACCCCAATTCGCTGGACATTTGCATCAGCAGGCAAAGCATTGTGAATAATTTTCCATAAGTGAACAGAAATTTTTGTAGGGAGCCAGTTAGACCAGATCTGGGTCCAAGGGAGATGGGTGGGCATTCTGTTTGAAATAGTCTGATATATAGAAGAAACAGTGCAATTACCAGAAGGGGTTAAGCTCCAGGCCTGAAAATCAGGAACATTAGTCAGTTGAAAATGGTCTATGGCTGATTTGATTTCCTGTGGAACCAGGCCATCCAAAAGAGCAGTAGTTTCACTATTAGGTTGCAGTAAGAAATCACTGACTGTAATGCTAGTCTTAGGGATGATAGTGGCAGGGACAAAATCAGTCAATTTTTGATTCCCAATCCAGTTGTCCAACCAAAAAGAGGTGATGTTACCATCTCCAACTACGACCTTCTTATACTGCAGGATGAAAGCTTTAGCCTTGAGCCAACTTCTTCTTTCAAAGCCATTCATAGTTTTGAAGTGAACCTCACTTAAGTGCTTCTGCCGGATGTGCTTTGCTCTGAAATACATTGCCCACAGAGAATTGGAGTGCATTGCTTGCCACAGCATCTTTACCCTTAGGGCAATTTCCATAAGTCTGAGAGACATAATGCCCAGGCCACCCTGGGAAGTGGGCTTACAAATAGTCTGCCAGCCGCGCCAGTGTCTTTTGTTTCCATTTGTTGATGAGCCCCAGAAAAAATTGGCAAAAGATTTTTCAAGAAGTGAGTGAGTTCCTGAATGCAGAGGTGAAGAAGAAAGGGAGTAAATTGGGATTGAGGACAAAACATGCTTTATCATAGTCAATTTTGCCCTTTGTGATAATAAAGATGATTTCCAGCCTGCGATTCTTTTGTAAATGGAACTTATAATACCAGCAAAGAAAACTTTTTTCTTTCTACCAAGCATCAAAGGAAATCCAAGATACTTATGGGGGAAAGTATGTTGAGAGTAACCTGTATAAGTGTGAATCCTGTTGGCAACTATCAAAGGGATCTTGGGATGAATAAAAAAACCACTTTTGCTGACATTAATAGACTGCCCCGAAGCCCTTTCATAAATTTTTAGAACATTGATCAAATTCCTGACTAAAGAAATGCTCTATCAGCACTCTTCAACCTGCTTGGAGAGGAAGAAGAAGAGGAAATTTGCTTCACGCCCTCTATCGGGTAAGGCAGGGCCGAGGCCGCAACTGCTACACATGCAACCCGGTCAGGCTGAAAATGGGGGCGCCAGCCGCCACCTAACCACAACATCATGTTCAGAGGAGAGCAGCCCTACAAGACACCTTCACCGGAGATCAAGGGAGTCCAGATCCCTCCTCCGCCAGGCCTATATAACAAGAGTGGGGGCAAGGTAGTCCCTTCATTTCTTGAATTCATGAAGATGTCTAAGGGGAAGTAGCCTTGCCAGGAGGCTAACCCTGCACCCGGGGATGTTCACCCGCAGCCAGCACAATCTGTCGATGCTCTAAATGCAGATGGATCTTACCCTGTAGCAGCTAATAAAGAGCACTAAGGATCCAGTGCTAGCCAGAAAGGCACCGAGTCCGAGGCAGATGAAGCAGGTCCGTCAGGGGCCGCAACTCAAGACTCTCCCAAGCCCAGGTGGGTTGAAGAGATGAAGCTTTCCAATGTCCGAGCTGGGAGCCGCATAATGAAGCTACTCAAGAAGCTCCCTGCTCGATTTACAATCTGGGAGATCCTCTCTTTGAGTGAAGAGACTCGACAGGCGATCATCACTGCTCTGCAGATGCCTGCTCATTTTGAGACCTGCTTGGCTGAAGCAATGCCAGAAGCTAGCATGACCTTCACTCCAGAGGATATGATGCTACCTACCATCAGCCACAACAGGCTGCTGTACATGAAGGGGCACCTGAACGGAAGGGATCTGAACAGAATTCTGATCGATCCCGATGCAGCTGTCAATATTTTACCCTACAGAATCTACGAGAGGCACCACTTCAATGTGCATCTCGAGAAGGTCGGGGATATGCATATCGCCGGCTTTAATCAAAAATGTGAAGTGTCGATGGGGGTGGCGGAGTTCACACTTACCCTGGCAGATTTCACTACGATGATGCAGTTCCATGTCATCGACTCCCGCACCTCATACAAGGCGCTTCTCGGCCACCCATGGCTGCATGAAAACATGGTGGTGCCCTCTAGCTCCACCAATGTATCAAATACAGCTTCCAAGGGAAAGAGGAGAGGATATTTACTGACCTCCACCCATTCGAGGTATTTGAATGTCACTTGGCGGACGCCAACCTATATGCGGGGCCTTCTCAGAAGACTTCTGAAGCTAAGACCCCTACGGGGTCATCAAGAGGCGCATCCGGCGACAATTGGTACCCACCGCCGCCGCGCGGATATGTCAAGCCCAAGCTGGTCTCTCATATCAGAGCATCCGGGGACGTGGGCAGAACAGCTGATGGGAATCGACGCCGAGCATGTATATTTTATTTTACATTTGTGTCCTTTAGTTTATTTTTATATCCATGGGAAAGTATAAGCGCAATTGTACGGCTTTGTAAGCCAATGCGTCATTCCCTTGGATTGTGTGGGTTTTTGTGCAAATGTGTAGTAGGTCTAGATAGGGGGCCCCCTCCCCTTCTCCATTGGTCCACCTCATCCATGTGGGGCTGGTCAACCATCCTAGGTGGCCATCTAGAAGGTTTGAATGCTAATTGACCACATGGGAGACAAAGGGGTTAAAATTTCAAAGGTAGGCCACCTACCTTACCTACCTAGTCAAAGGAGTGCCCCATCCATATGTAATTTATTTATTTTGAGTTTTGACCACATGGGGGATGAAAATGACATATTTCTCACGAAATTATCAGCCCCCCCACCCCTTGCCATTTTCTATATAAGCCCATGTATAGTGTCATTAGAGATTAATGAAGAAATTATGTGAAAATTACTTGAAGCAAGAAGGGTGTGCCCTCTCTCCCTCTCTCCCCTGGTGTTCTTCCTTCTCCAACCCCAAATTTTAGAGTGGATTCTATCTCCTTCCTCCCCACTCAACCTCCGGTGATCGTCTGTGCCGCCGCCGCCGCCGTTCGTGCCGCCTACGAGCCGCCACGGGATCGTCTTCGATTTTCTGTCCTGCTGGATAGAGGTGCAGTTCGTGAATTCCTGAAGCCAGCCACGAGCTCAGATCGATTTGAAATTTTGAGGGTTGGTTCCTATCTTCTATCCCATTCTCCAAAACAAAATCCAAGTTCAAAAGTCACCGTTTCATATCTTTACCATTTCGTTCAACTCTCAATCTCAGATCTGTTCTGTCACTGTCTACAGTGACAGTAACCTTGAGTTCTCCACCTTCGACCACCCTTTTGATTTTCTTTAGACCTCCCAATTTAACTGTGTGTTTTGTCCATCGTCCCCTACCACCACAATTTTTCTTAAATTTTTATCATCCTTCTACCTATTTTTCAAAAATCATGTTCTACCGGAGCTACAGTACTTTCAGCCAGATCCCAGATCCGACCTTTGTCCACTGAAAAAATCACATAAAATCATAGACACATCCAAACGTATCCAAACCAATTTTTCTGTCTTCCCAACTCAATTTCCCACAACTTTTCTGAAGAACCCAACCCCAGATTCGAACGTCTACCTCGCGGTCAAAGGCAACCCACAGTCAAGTTATCTACAGGTCTGAGTCTTCGGTTACTGTACAACAGGAGATTGAAAATTCCATAAGTCAAGCTCCGAGCAGATCCAGGCCAAATATTTGGGCCTAGGTTGAAGAACTTCAAGCTAGCTTTCCAACGGCGCTAGTCTCGTGTCGATCCGACATCGGGGCTGATCGCAGCGTCCATTCTCGCCGGAGCGCGCGCTGCAAAACAGCAATCACCAGTCCGTGGACAGCAAACCCGACGGGTGCCGATCGGAGCCGCCCGACCTCCGGGCGACGTTCCAGCCTGCCGCCAGCCCGGGGATCGCTTCCACCAGTGTCCCCACCACAGTGGTGACACCGGGTCTCACACGGTCCCTCCGGACAGCCCGTGGGCCCCACCGTCACTAGTTCGGGTGCTGCCGAAGCTACGCGGAAAGCCGCCCGCCAACCCGTATTCGGTCCTCCCGGGCCCCGTTGTGTCACCCTTTACCTCCCTGCATGGACTGGACATATTTCCATTGCTGTACTATTCATGTATTAACCGTCCCGGGAGCACGAGTTCGGCCGGGCCCGTCGTCCCCACGCCGAGTGCGTGGAGGTATCATCTTCGCTCCTACACTTGGCATTTCGCTTATTTCATATATGCTTGTTTATGCCACTGCTAGAGAGCATGTTTTAGGACCTAGCTTGCTATAATTTCATATCACCGCTGCTGCGAGAGAGTGAGCGAGACCGTCCCGTGACCCGATCCGGGCACGAAAGTGCGAGCCGACCACCCTAGCTCTTGCCAGTTTCTCAACCGTGCACGTCCGACACTTCCCTCGTTAAGGGACGATCGCGAGCTTGTCGTGTCCGTGGTCCCGTCCCGCATCAATTTGGTATCAGAGCGAGTTGAGTCTAGGGTGTCAAAAAAAAAAAGAGTGCCATGTACGTCTAGTCATTAGTCATTGTCTAAGTCGTGTCTACGATCATCATATTTTTAAAACAACAAAAAAGAGTCATTTTAGGTCGCATACATCCCTTTACTCGGTATATCAAAAGGTGTTGTCCGAACGTTAGGCCACGCCTATCGGGAAGGCCGCACACTTGTGCGAGTGATCTTCGGATCGGTTATCTCCGTCACGTACCGAGTCTTAGTTTACGTCTAGGGTCCTTAGTGTGCATGCATCCCAAACTTGCATAGTCGGTCTAGTGTCTTGTCACCGTGTGTATGCATGTCAATGTCCACTACCCATGGCCGATCCCCAAGACCATACGTCCGAGTGGTCAACTTTTGTGGCCAAAATGAATGTCCTCATGGACCGAGCCTTTGGTTTTGCCCCTCTCATTATGAAAGCCGCTCTACCCAACGGGTCCACAACGGAACTCCATTTCACCGATAGGGAGTCGGATAATTGGGTTTCTCTTGACATCGTGGAGTCTCTCTCCAAGACAGGCGAGATTGTCCGCGATGGTGATTTTGCTTGTGTTGAGTTCTATAAGAGGATCGGCTATGTTCTCTACACCGATGGTGCATGGTGCAGGATCGACACACTTGCTGGTTCATGCATCATTTTAGGGCAAAAGTGGTTAGGAGAGAGAAAGGCCAATCTTGACTGGGACAAGAGGACTTGCACCTTATGCCCACCATACCTACCCGGTAAGATCACCCTTAGGGACCCCGTATGTCCAGCCACCCAGCCCCAGCGGCCCACTCCACCTTCGGATTCGCGCTTGGAGCCACCTCATCCCGAGCCACCCGTATTTCTAACGGGTACATTATACATAGCCGAGCCGCTTCTTAGTTGGCTCAAGGATGGCTTGGTTCCACTCCCTTACCCGTCTATGGACCCTACCCTACCTTTAGTGCCCGCCAACTCCTACCATACTACGTTCCGATCTCGTCACCATGTTGACATATTGGGTGACCTTATCCTTGGTTTAGGTTGGCAATGGCAGTTGACACATATGTTGGCCCGAGGTTTTGACCAACCCACGAGTCATAGCTTCACCCATCCGGCCTTCGGGTCCATTACCTCCGAGTGCACCGTGGGTTGTGTCACCACGGAGGTTCTTCTACTTCTCCCGCTACCGGATGAGCCCGACTTCATGACTTTACTTCCGAGAGAGGAGTCATATTTCCTATACACGGTCCCATCTACCATGACGGAGAAAGGTGACCACCCGCACCTTCAAGAATTTCACGATTGGGACCATGTCATGTTGGAACCCACCATAAGGGGTCATACCTTCTTTGATCCCTTTGACCCCTTCCCTAGTGGATCCCTAGACCCTTCATATTCCCTTCACTTCTTCGGGGAAGTCCACCTTCATACCCCTTTCCTACGGGTCGGGTCCTCCATACCCACCAAGCCCGTCCACGATACACCTACACCCGGCTCTTCCACACCCGGCTTTCCTAGCCCACTCAAGTCTCCTAAATCTAAAGGGCCATCCATGCATGACTGGGTCATACTTGGATGTTTAGGTGTTCCCCATACCACCCATCTCCGGTTACATAACATGCATGCATGGCACACATTCGGGTGTCCTGGTCCGCCGTCACCTATGTACGGGTCGGACTAACAATAGGTGCGTCTAGAGTCATGCATGAGTCGGTTTCTTATTTGTGTGGTTTGTTTGGTTTGTGTGTCATTATTTGTCTGCATGCATCTTGTGCAAGCTCGTTGTCGTTCTGTTATGAGTAAGAGGCGAGTGGACTCACTCGATGAGTATGGGATCGGTTCTACATCTATACCCAGATCAGTCACCTACAGGGACTCAGCGGTGATTCCTAGTGAGTCTTCGAGCTGCTTCCTTCCCTTTTGAGAGTGCCCCACCCGGAGTGTCCACCTTTAGCCCATATCAGTTCGTGCATATCGAGTATATATGGAATGAGCAGGTGACGGTCACTTGGAGTGGAGCATACCCGCGCTACTCGGCACGGTGACGGATCCGCCGGAGTACTCGAGCATCCATACCCCTACTCGACGGGGTCGAGTTCCTCCCACCCGGGGAGAGTTGATGGGAATCGACGCCGAGCATGTACATTTTATTTTACATTTGTGTCCTTTAGTTTATTTTTATATCCATGGGAAAGTATAAGCGCAATTGTACGGCTTTGTAAGCCAATGCGTCATTCCCTTGGATTGTGTGGGTTTTTGTGCAAATGTGTAGTAGGTCCAGCTAGGGGGCCCCCTCCCCTTCCCCATTGGTCCACCTCATCCATGTGGGGCTGGTCAACCATCCTAGGTGGCCATCTAGAAGGTTTGAATGCTAATTGACCACATGGGAGACAAAGGGGTTAAAATTTCAAAGGTAGGCCACCTACCTTACCTACTTAGTCAAAGGAGTGCCCCATCCATATGTAATTTATTTATTTTGAGTTTTGACCACATGGGGGATGAAAATGACATATTTCCCACGAAATTATCAGCCCCCCCACCCCTTGCTATTTTCTATATAAGCCCATGTATAGTGTCATTAGAGATTAATGAAGAAATTATGTGAAAATTACTTGAAGCAAGAAGGGTGTGCCCTCTCTCCCTCTCTCCCCTGGTGTTCTTCCTTCTCCAACCCCAAATTCTAGAGTGGATTCTATCTCCTTCCTCCCCTCTCAACCTCCGGTGATCGTCTGTGCCGCCGCCGCCGCCGTTCGTGCCGCCTACGAGCCGCCACGGGATCGTCTTCGGTTTTCTGTCCTACTGGATAGAGGTGCAGTTCGTGAATTCCTGAAGCCAGCCACGAGCTCAGATCGATTTGAAATTTTGAGGGTTGGTTCCTATCTTCTATCCCATTCTCCAAAACAAAATCCAGGTTCAAAAGTCACCGTTTCATATCTTTACTATTTCATTCAACTCTCAATCTCAGATCTGTTATGTCACTGTCTACAGTGACAGTAACCTTGAGTTCTCCACCTTCGACCACCCTTTTGATTTTCTTTAGACCTCCCAATTTAACTGTGTGTTCTGTCCATCGTCCCCTACCACCACAAGTTTTCTTAAATTTTTATCATCATTCTACCTATTTTTCAAAAATCATGTTCTACCGGAGCTACAGTACTTTCAGCCAGATCCCAGATCCGACCTTTGTCCACTGAAAAAATCACAGAAAATCATAGACACATCCAAATGTGTCCAAACCAATTTTTATGTCTTCCCAACTCAATTTCCCACAACTTTTATGAAGAACCCACCCCCATATTCGAACTTCTATCTCACGGTCAAAGGCAACACACAGTCAAGTTATCTGCAGGTCTGAGTCTTCGGTTACTGTACAACCGGAGATTGAAAATTCCATAAGTCAAGATCCGAGCAGATCCAGGCCAGATCTTTGGGCCTAGGTTGAAGAACTTCAAGCTAGCTTTCCAACGGCGCCAGTCTCGTGTCGATCCGACATCGGAGCTGATCGCAGCGTCCATTCTCGCCGGAGCGCGCGCTGTAAAACAGCAACCACCAGTCCGTGGACAGCAAACCCGACGGGTGCCGATCGGAGCCGCCCGACCTCCGGGCGACGTTCCAGCCTGCCGCCAGCCCGGGGATCGCTTCCACCAGTGTCCCCACCACAGTGGTGACACCGGGTCCCACACGGTCCCCCCGGACAGCCCGTGGGCCCCACCGTCACTAGTTCGGGTGCTGCCGAAGCTACGCGGAAAGTCGCCCGTCAACCCGTATTCGGTCCTCCCGGGCCCCGTTGTGTCGCCCTTTACCTCCCTGCGTGGACTGGGCATATTTCCATTGCTGTACTATTCATGTATTAACCGTCCCGGGAGCACGAGTTCGGCCGGGCCCGTCGTCCCCACGCCGAGTGCGTGGAGGTATCGTCTTCGCTCCTACACTTGGCATTTCGCTTATTTCATATATGCTTGTTTATGCCACTGCTAGAGAGCATGTTTTAGGACCTAGCTTGCTATAATTTCATATCACCGCTGCTGCGAGAGAGTGAGCGAGACCGTCCCGTGACCCGATCCGGGCACGAAAGTGCGAGCCGACCACCCTAGCTCTTGCCGGTTTCTCAACCGTGCACGTCCGACGCTTCCCTCGTTAAGGGACGATCTCGAGCTTGTCGTGTCCGTGGTCCCATCCCGCATCAACAGCACCCCCAACATTATACCTCGAAGCTAATGAAGTTCAGGTCAGTCGGCAGCACGACCACATTGGAGTCCTGGATGGCCTCACCAAGCCAATTCCCGGCCTCGATGACCCCACTGTCGAGCCTTTCAAAACTTGGGAGGTGACACAGATAGATGGATCCAGCAGCTTGTTCTACACGGCTGAAGAGCACCCTACTCGGGAAGATACAGACTACTGCCTCCCCGAAGATATAAGCAATCCGTCTGTCCCCGTCAAGGTCTGGCATTCACAACCAGTCGGATGGCCAGGATGTTCCAAAAGTAACACATCCCCTCCGATCAATCTTATAAAAATAAAGTAGCTTTCCAGAAAATGTGGTATCCCGCAAGTCTGGATAAGGAAATGAGACGCGTCTCTCAGCACCCGGGGTTGGGCTTCACCCTGGAAGAATACTACTACAGTGGGCGATACGAGGTGGACACCATCTCCGCCTTCTACCCTTCTAAAGATAGCCCGCTGGGGGCAACCTTTGATGAATACCCAGCGGAAGCTGAATATGCTGAGCCGGCTCAAATTGGAAATCAAGAAGTGGAGGCCATAATTCCTTACCGATGCTGGGAGCAGGTCTATCTCGAAGAGACAGCCCTTTAAGCCAAATTTAACACGGCTAGCAGCAACGAGGCCAAAGATGTTGAAGAGGCAGGGATCTCTCCCTCCAGTGGAGTCCTACCAATGATGACCTCAGCACCTCTCACGCCAATCGGAGGAGCCTCAGCCGACTCCGACCAAGAGGTATATGCTGCCAAGAAGAGGAATGCCACTTCCATTGAAGATACAACTGCCCCAGAAGGCGAGACCTCCTCACCCTCTGCTACAAGACTGGGTTGCTGTTCCAACCCAACAACAAGCAGTCACCAGTCTGTCACGACTGTAACCCCAACTACAAGGGCTGAAGCTGCTCTCTCGCCCGTGGAAACTGTAACGGCGGTGGATATGCCGAGAGAACAAAATGCACGGCCGCTATTAAATGAAGCAGAGGACCTTCGAGAGGCTCTGATAATGTCAAATGAGGAAATCAAGGTTCTTGACCCCGAACATGGTATTCCAGATTTCATTGACCTCCAACTGGCACCTCCGGAGACAGAAGACGGAGGCCAAGCCACAGTCGATGAGCTGATAGAAGTCAATCTGGGAGATGAGATAGACCCCAGGCCTACCTTTCTCAGTGCCCAATTATCGTCGGAAGAACGGGAGCTGTACATCCAGCTCCTGCAAGAGTATCGGGATTGCTTTGCCTGGACTTACAAAGAAATGCCAGGGCTGAGCCCTACAGTCACGCAACATGAGCTGGCAATCAGTCCTGGAGCCGAGCCTGTGAAGCAACCACCACGGTGTATGAGGCCAGAGCTCATCACTCAAATCTGTACAGAAGTCGACAAGCTCATTGACGTGGGATTTGTGGAAGAAAATCAGTACACCACATGGCTGGCGAACATCGTCCCTGTGAAGAAGAAGAATGGACAGATCTGAATATGTGTTGACTTCCGAGATCTGAATAAAGCCTGCCCCAAGGATGACTTTCCGGTGCCAATAACGAAAGTTATGATTGATGCTACAACTGGCCATGAGGCCTTATCATTCATGGATGGGTCATCCGGCTACAACCAGATATGGATCGTGGAGCATGACCAGGTCCACACCGCCTTCCGAACCCTTAAAGGCATCTATCACTACAAGAGGATGCCGTTCGGACTGAAGAATGCTGGCGCAACTTATCAATGCGCAATGACCAGAATATTTGATGAATTGCTCTACCACAAGGTCGAGTGCTACATAGATGATCTGGTGGTCAAAACCAGAAGAAAAGAAGACCATCTGCAGGACCTCCGGATTATTTTTCAGAGGCTGAGGCAGCATGAATTGAAGATGAACCCTATGAAATGCGTGTTCGGAGTGTCGAGCGGAAAATTCTTGGGTTTCATTGTCAGATATCGGGGAATCGAGATAGACCCCGCAAAAATCAAAGCAATTCAGGAGGTACCTGCACCAAGGAACCTCTCTGAGCTGAGATCACTGCAGGGTCGCTTGGCTTATATCCGGCGGTTCATTTCCAATTTGTCAGGGCGATGCCAGCCTTTCCACAAATTGATGATGAAGGATGTTCCCTTCTACTGGGATGAAGAGTGCCAGACAGCCTTTGACAAGCTGAAAGACTATCTGAAGACTCCTCCAGTGTTGGGCGCACCGTTGAAAGGACGACCGCTGATATTATATATAGCAGCCACACACAACTCTCTGGGGGCAATGCTGGCCCAGAATAATGAAGAAGGGAAAGAACAAGCACTCTATTACCTCAGTCGGAGACTGGTCAAGACTGAGGAGAAATATACTTATATTGAGAAGATCTGTCTGACACTAGTCTTCGCAGTCAAGAAGCTTAGACACTATATGTTGTCGCATGAGATCAGCCTGGTATCCAAAGAGAACCCGCTGAAATATATTATGTCCCAGCCGGCACTCAAAGGTCGCTTGGGCAAATGGGCGTTCATCCTTATGGAGTTTGATATCTCCTACATGCCGCGAAAGGCCGTCAAAGGCCAAGCTATTACAGACTTCTTCGCCGATCACCCGGTACCAGAAGACTGTCCACTGGAACCGGAACTTCCTGAAGATGAAACCCTAGAAGCCGCTCAAGTGCAGCCCTCCTTATGGCAGCTATATTTTGACGGCGCTTCCAGAATCAACACCTCGGCCACTGGGTCAGAGCAAGTGCAGGCATAGTCCTGAAGTCTCCAGAAGGAGAAGTTGTGCACACATCTTGCTCGATAAACAAGCCGTGCACGAATAATGAAGCAGAGTATGAAGCCCTAATAATCGGGTTACAGATCGCATTATCCATGGGGATTCAAATGCTGGAAGCATTCGGGGACTCCATGCTAGTTATAAAACAGCTGGAAGGAGAGTTCGATGTGCGAAAGAAGGAGCTCCTCCCCTACCATCAGCTGACAACCCGCCTGATGTCAAGATTCTACTTCATCAGCATCAAGCATGTCAACCGAGGCCATAACGCTCAGGCGGACGCCCTCGCTAAATTGGCTAGTTCTTTGGCAATCCCGCCAGACACAAGCCTGAACATAACAGTGATCAACCGCCGGCAGGTCCCCAGTGTGACAGAGGTCTTGGCCGACGAACAAGAGAATGAGGTGGCAGCCATCAAAGAGGCTCAACAGCCCGATTGGCGAGAACATCTCCTACAGTGGTTTCAGCACCAATAGCTCCCAAGAGAGAAAGAACAGAGAATGAAACTCCTGAGGGTCAAAGACTCTTACGAGATGAGAAGCGGAACCCTGTTCCGAATAACGGAGGATGCCCAAAGAAAAGTTCTACTTCGTTGCTTGTCTTCAGCAAAAGCTAGGCAGGTGATGCAAGAAGTCCATGCAGGTTCAGTAGGAGCGCATCAGGCCGGCCCGAAGATGAAAATTGAGATAAAGAAACTGGGTTACTATTGGCCCACTATATTTGATGACTGCTGCAAGTTCGCCAAGGCTTGTCAGAAATGTCAAGAGCACGCCAATCTGTCAAGAAGACCTCCAGTGCCACTACATCCTACCTTACCAAGCTGGCCATTTGCTCAATGGGGCACGGACGTGGTAGGGCCACTGCCAGCATCTTCATCATGGTGCAAATACATCTTAGCAGCTACAGATTACTTCTTTAGATGGGCAGAGGCAGTAACACTGAGAGAAGTGACGGGAGAATTGGTTGCAAGGTTCTTCCGGCAGAACATAATATTCCGGTTCGGGATTCCTTACCGGATCATCTCTGACAACGGTAGCCATTTCAAAAACCAGAAGGTTTATCGGCTAGCTGACAAATACCAGATTGACTGGAGGACATCGTCCCCCTACAACCCTCAAGCCAATGGACTTGTAGAAGCCTTCAACAAAACACTATGCACGTTGCTGGCAAAGACTGTCAAGTCTAATAAAAAAGACTGGGAAGAAAAGATGTACGAGGCACTCTGGTCCTATCGTACCGTCTATAAAACCTCAACCGACTGTTCGCCATTGTCCCTCGTGTATGGGTCAGAGGCTGTGGTGCCGATTGAATTAGAAGTCCCCGCGCTGCGAGTCGCCATCTAGCATGGACTAGTCAGCAGTGAACAAACTAATGTAGAATGAATATTAGAAGAGCTCGCTGAGCTCGAAGGGAAACGCCTCCATGCGCAACAAAATATTTAACTATACCAAGCTCGCATGGCCCGTACTTTTGATAAGCTAGTCAAAGGTCGAGAATTCAAGAAAGGAGACCTGGTAATGGTCAAAAAGAGGGAAGTGATGGCCTCCAACCCCAAGGGGAAGTTGGTCAAAAATTGGGTCGGACCATATATCATCCACCGAGTATATGAAGGGGGTGCCTACATCCTGGTAGACCACAAAGGAGTCGTCCAGTTCTCTCCTGATGAGGACATCTCACGACACTCGCTATGGCTCGGGTCGCTGCACACCCTTGATTTGGGTCAACTCATTCTCATCTTATGTATCCTCCTTTTATTGAGTCTTATCATATGTAATTTTCCTTTTATTGGGTCATGTCGCATGTATTTCCTTTTATTATGTCATGTTGTACTAGTCCATTTCCCCTATTTGGTCTAATTGGGCCCTAATACCTTAGTTTGGGCCTATTGGACTGAGTCTAGGTCATGTTTGATCTTTTGCCTTAAATGGCAGGGTTATTTTTATCTTGTAAAGATGGGTGCCTATAAATAGCCCCCATCTCCCTCCATGTACTAACTTTTGATGAATATTGAAGAAAACTCTTTCAAATCTCTCATTATTCCATTCCTCTCTCTCTCTCTAGCTCTCCTTCTCTCTCCCACAAGGCAAGGGCAAACCTCCCCTCTCTCCTCCCCCCTCTCTCATTCAATTCCAACCCCCACCTACCTCCATTAATACCCCACAACTTCCCACAACCCTCCTTTACTCTCCACCTAGTCCCAACAACCCTCCACCAATCCAAACTCTACTTCCCAACTACCACCCACCTCCCTTCACTTCCCAAGGCACCTATCCACCTTCCCAAGGCTAAATTAACCCCTCCCAAAGCCCAAATTCGAATTACCCTCCCCTCTCCCATCCCTCCCTCACCCTAGGTCGAAATCCACTCCCTCCCCATAGCCAAGTTCGCCCCCCACCTTCCCTCACACTCATCTTCTCTCTTGTGCACATCCACTCCCCCATCTCCACCTCTAGCAGTTCCATCCCCCTTTCTCCCTCCATCCCTGCCATTCCTAACCTCCTGGAGCCCTGGCCACGTCCTCCCCCCCTCCCTAAACCTTCAGCCATCATCCTCAAGCTTTGTTAACCCCCTCCCACTCCCTTCATTCTTGCTAGTTTGCCATTTCAGAAAGCAGGTCGCAGGCTGCAGAGTTGGGTCCTGAAGATCGCAACAGGACCGGCCGTTCCCTGGTCCTCCTGGTGTCAAGGTCTACATCTCTGGAAAGGGCGTCCAGAGAGCTTTCAAGGCGAGGTGGTTTCGTCAACATCCGAGGTCGGAGCTGTCCGCAGGAGCCGATCTCCCTCAACTACGCAGAAGCTCTCAGGCAGGGAACCAGAGCTGCAGTCACAGTCCGACCACGACTTCCTCCCTGAAGATATGAGCGCCATTTTTGGAGGGCTGAAACTACTACCAGTTAGCTGTCTCCTCCAAGAAGAAGGACCTCATTCGGCCACCGGAGCTGCAAGTTAACATTTTCTTCGTCAGGGTGGGTAGTCTGCCCACTGTGGGACCAGGTTCGACCTGTACCTACTCTTCCAGCTACCCCGCTCTCCTCCGACCTTGGATCAAGGCCCCGTCAACTGCAGCTCGAAGCTACTCCGACCACGATCGCGTCACCGCAAATCTCGTCCCAATCGGAGTTCAGGAGCGGCCACAGCGATGTCTGCAACCTGCTGCATCAGTTCGGTACCTGCCAGGAGCCAGACATTGCTGTCCTGTTCCCATCACCGGCACTGCCAGCCTCGGGTGTCAAAGCTGCCCCAAAAATTCAAGCTTCATCCCCTGTCATCTGAAAAGCTTTTGGCAGTGGTTTCGTCAAGTTTGGAGCCCCGTGGATCCCGTGGCAGCATCAACAGCGACATCCTGTCCTGCAAACCTGCAGATTGGCAGAACCGGCGGACTCGGAAGATCGGCTTTTCCTTTGCATAAATCCCCACCCCGCTTGGCCGGCTGAAGGCCCCTCCCTGCGTGGAGGTAGTTTTGGGTGTAATAAGATTAACCCCCACCCCAAGTTCATCCCTCCTGCGTGAGGTGTAGTGTTGCACTCTTTAAGTTTCAGGTCAAGCGACAATCGCCGCAGCGTTCGGGTAATTACCCACGCTTCCCGGCGCGCCCTCGTCTCCGAACGGGATCGGTGTCTTCACACCGATCAGGTGAGCTTCTGATCACACCCTTGTAGCTTCATTTCTGCAAATGTAGTATTGCCTTGAATGCCCGTCGGACGGTAAGAGAGCGCTCGGACTTAATTTTAAGCGATTTCGTGCCCACCGCGGCCCGTGAGTGAGTGCCACCCAACACCCCGCCTTGCGGGCCAGCCACCCACAAAGCTGGGTCTCCCAGGCCCATTGGGGGTCAGCCTTAGCATTGTAAGTCCATTAGGACAATTGGGTCCCGCCTCGGACCCTCACCATCATCTCCCGGACCCATCGGGTGAACGTGTGAGCCGAGTGAGCAAAAATCGTCATTGTGAGAATCATTGAGCGCTTGTATGCTTGCGGGCCTAAGTCCTAGGGTTATCCCATCATATTTAGTGGTCTTTGGGCTGTGCCACATCAAGTGATATCAGAGCCGGTCATAGGCTTATCCTTACAAGTTTAGTCTTGGGTCACACTAAGTCTTTCATAGGTGCATTCGCACACCCTTGCATAGCCCACCCAACTTTGCATGACCACTCGTAGTGAAACTCATTATCAAGGCAATTCATCTTCTTCCAATAACACCATGAATCCCAATCCCCAAAGAAATCCCCCTCACAATGAGCATGAGTTTCCCGACCAAATGAGATTTCTTATGGAATACATGACCAATATTATGGGAAGGCTTGACGATATTACGGCCCGGCTAGAACAAATTGAGGAAAATAGGCCTAACCCAAGGGAAGGAGATAGGAGAGATCCCCCTCCACATATGGAGCCACCCATAGGAGGACTCAACCTTGACCACCCTCCCGAACCGGAAAGGGACCCACCCTCTAGAAGGAATGAGAGACCTCCCCGGGACAACCCGGATGACCAACTAATGAGACTTGTGAAAGTCGATGCTCCCACTTTTGATGGATCTCATCATCCGAGCATCTACTTAGATTGGGAGGCAGCCATGGATCAATATTTTGATTGGTACCCAATGACCGAGGATAGGAAAGTCCGGCTTGCAAAGATGCAATTAACCAAACTAGCCAAGACTCATTGGATGAATGTTGAGGCCTTAAGGATAGTTAGGAGGGAAGCTCCAATCACCACATGGGGGGCCATGAAAGACCAACTCAAACTCAAATATGTCCCACCCTCCTACCATCAAAATCTCCTAGATGAATGGCAAGCCTTGACCCAAGAAGGAAAGACCGTTATGGAGTACATTGAAAAGTTTGACTACTACCTCCTCAAGTGTGGAGTCCAAGAGGACCCCTCCGTCACACTCTCCCGCTTTAGGAATGGGCTTCAATTCCATATAAAAAAGGAATTATTCATGCGTCAAGTAACCACTTTAGAGCAAGCCTACCAAGTCGCTCGGGATGCCGAGAAATTCTCTCGGTACACACGAATGGTTCCCCCTCGGGGGATGGATCCTAAAACCATGACACCTCGGGCCAACCCCCCACCACCCCAAAGAGGTCTCCTTCCTACACCCATGGGAGCTCCACCCACACGGGTCACCCCTCCTAATGCCACTCCACCACTCCGCCCCACAAGTGGGCCCCTAAACACAACTCCCAATAGGCCCAGTCCGACACCCACTCTCCCTCACACTAAGATGACCCCAAACCATCAAAGTGGGCAGCAATGCTTTAGGTGTTATGGGTATGGACACTTTGCCAATCAATGCCCCACCAAGGGAGCATCAAACTTACTCATAGAGGAGACCAACCCCCAACCCCAAGTTGAATTTAAGAAGAAGTTGAGGTATATGAACCCTCTCATGAATGGGAGGAGGAGTATGAGAACCACTACATGGAGAGCAACCAAGAACAACCTCCTCCACCCACCGACTCCCACCTCGGAGTGGTTAGATGCACCCTCACTCAAACCCAAGAGCATGATTGGAGGAGAAACACCATATTCCATACCTACATACGGATAGGGAGCCATGTTAGGAAGGTCATCTTGGACAATGGAAGTAGTGTGAATGTGGTGTCACCCGACACCGTCAAACTTTTGGGCCTTACCACCTCCCCACATCCCCACCCATATCGGGTAGCATGGATTGATACCACCTCCATACCCGTTAGTGCTCGTTGCCTTGTCCCCATTGCATTCCAATCTTATCAAAGCCAAGTGTGGTGTGACATCCTACCTATGGAAGTTGGGAGTATACTCCTAGGACGACCTTGGATCTACGATGTAGATGCCACCTTTCTAGGAAAGACAAACACTTGCATCTTCATTCATGAAGGGAAGAAGATCCAACTCAACCCCTCTCCACCTCGCCCCCTTCCCAAGAAGGCATCTCCCTCCCTTGAGGGATCCCCTACCCCTCCCACTATTCCAAACCCACCAAACCCCACCCCACCAAGCCCTAACCCTAGTATGGTCAACAAGCCTCCTAGGAGCCTACACCTCATCACTAGGAAAGAGCTTGAGGAAGAAGTCAACCAAGGGGAACATGTGTGTGCCATTGTTATTTGCCTTGGGGAATCCACCCCAACCGACCCACACCCAATAGAAATTCAACAACTCTTGGAGGACTTCCATGATGTGTTTCCCGAGGAGCTTCCGGACAAGCTACCACCCATGCGCGATGTGCAACATGCCATCGACCTTGTGCCCAGAGCTACCTTACCCAACCTCCCACACTACCGCCTCAACCCCACCGAGCATGCCGAGCTCAGGAGGCAAATTGAGGAGCTCATCAAGAAGGGCTTCCTCCGAATTAGCAAAAGCCCTTGTGCCGTCCCGGCTCTTCTTACACCCAAAAAGGATGGGACTTGGCGCATGTGTGTAGATAGCCGAGCCGTCAACAAGATAACGGTCAAATATAGGTTCCCCATCCCTCGGCTTGATGACATGCTAGACATGCTAGCGGGAGCCACCATCTTCTCCAAAATTGACCTCAAAAGTGGCTACCATCAAGTCCGCATTAGGCCCGGGGATGAGTGGAAAACCGCCTTTAAAACTAAGGACGGTCTCTATGAATGGCTTGTTATGCCTTTTGGCCTTTCTAATGCACCAAGCACCTTCATGCGCCTCATGACCGAGGTCCTCCGGCCCTTCATTGGCATCTTTCTAGTTGTCTACTTTGACGACATCCTCATATATAGCCAATCCAAGGAAGCCCACCTCGATCACCTCAAACAAGTGTGCACCATTCTTAGGAAGGAGAGTCTCTTTGCCAACCCCGGGAAGTGTCATTTCTTGACCAATCAACTAGCCTTCCTAGGATTTATTGTCTCATCCCAAGGAGTATCCATGGACCCCGAAAAGGTCCAAGCTATTCTTGAGTGGCCCGAACCCAAGACCCTTCATGAGGCCCGAAGCTTTCACGGGCTAGCTACCTTCTATAGGAGATTCATCCGTGGGTTTAGCACAATCACCACTCCTATCACGGATTGCCTCAAGAAAGGCACCTTTGTGTGGACTAGGGCAGCCTCAAAAGCCTTCCTAGAGCTTAAGGAAAAGATGACCCAAGCCCCGGTCCTTTGCCTACCCGACTTCTCAAAAGTCTTCGAAGTCACTTGTGATGCATCCGGGGTAGGGATTGGGGGCATTCTTAGCCAAGAGGGTCACCCGGTAGCCTATTTTAGTGAGAAACTTTGTGAGGCTAGGACTAGGTACTCCACATATGACAAAGAGCTTTATGCCGTGGTTCAATCCCTTCGGCATTGGAGGCACTATCTCCTACCCAAGGAGTTTGTGATCTTCTCGGACCATGAGGCCTTGAAATATCTCAACACCCAACAAAAACTCAATGCCCGACATGCCCGATGGGTAGAATACATTCAAGCCTACACCTTTGTCCTCAAGTACAAGATGGGTAGTGAGAACCGCGCAGCCGATGCGCTAAGTAGACGAGTAGCCTTACTCTCCACCATCCAAGTGGAAGTAAACGGGTTTGAGAGAATCAAAGGAGAATATCCAAATTGCCCCGACTTTGGGACTCACTACAACACCCTTTCCACTCAGCCCCACAAGGAACATGAGGGGTTCATACTTCAAGAAGGGTATCTATTCAAGGGAGCTAGGCTTTGCATACCCCGGACTTCACTTCGGGACTTCTTAGTTTGGGAGTTACACAGTGGGGGCCTAGCTGGACACTTTGGGGTCCAAAAGACCATAGAGTTGGTTGAGAGACAATTCCATTGGCCTAGTCTCAAGAAGGATGTGGCCCACGTTGTGGGACAATGTCGCATTTGTGCCTCCGCCAAACAGGTGAAGCAGAATACCGGACTTTACACACCTCTACCCATACCAGACCGACCTTGGGAGGATTTGAGCATGGACTTCATCCTTGGCCTACCTAGGACCTTGCGCAAACATGATTCCATCTTTGTAGTGGTTGATAGGTTCTCTAAAATGGCCCACTTTATCCCATGTTCCAAGACCTCCGATGCTTCTAGGGTCGCCCGGTTATTCTTTGATGAGGTAGTCCGACTCCATGGATTACCTAAGACTATTGTATCCGATAGAGATGTGAAATTCACTAGTTACTTTTGGAAGACTCTATGGCACTTGATGGGGACCCTCCTCAAATTCTCCACTGCTTACCATCCTCAAACCGACGGCCAGACTGAGGTCGTCAACCGAAGCCTTGGGAACTTGCTCCGTTGTCTTGTGGGGGACCACCCTGGGAATTGGGATCTCCTCTTGTCTCAGGCCGAGTTTGCCTACAATGATTCCGTCAATAGGTCAATAGGCAAAAGTCCATTTGAGGTAGTGCATGGTTTTAGGCCTAGAAAGCCCTCGGATCTCATTCCCCTTCCCCCACATGCTAGGGTGTCAGTCTCAGCTGAGTCCTTTGCACAGCATATCAAAGAGTTGCATGATGACATCCGCAAGCATATAGGGAAAAGCAATGAGGCTTACAAAAGACGGGCAGATGCTCACCGGCGCCACTGTGAATTCCAAGTGGGAGACCCGGTGATGGTGAGGACGGAGCGGCTCCTTCCCGGGCCTGCCTCCAAGTTGAGGGCACGAGGGTCGGGACCCTTTCGAGTTCTACGATGACTTGGCAGCAATGCTTATGAGCTTGACCTACCAGAGAGCTATGGGGTGCACCCTACCTTCAACGTGGCGGACCTGGTACCCTACAAAGGCCCCGCGGTGGAACCCAGTGAGGAGCTTGAGCCATTACCCCCCCTTATGAGAGACACTCCCGGAGGGACTCCACTTCCCAGCTTAAGAGACCGACGAGAGCAGATAGAGGCAATACTGGATGAGCAGAGCATCATTACGAGGCACAAGGTGTATCAGCGCTACTTGGTTAGGTGGAAGAACCGTCCCCCGACGGAGGATGCTTGGGTGAGCCGGGAGGACCTGCTGCGGTTGGATCCCGACATTCTGGAGCACTATGACAGCCAGGCAGACCCACACTCGACAGGGTCGAGTTCTCCCCACCCCGGGGGATTTGATGAGGACATCTCACGACACTCGCTATGGCTCGGGTCGCCTGCACACCCTTGATTTGGGTCGACTCATTCTCATCTTATGTATCCTCATTTTATTGAGTCTTATCATATGTAATTTTCCTTTTATTGGGTCATGTCACATGTATTTCCTTTTATTATGTCATGTTGTACTAGTCCATTTCCCCTATTTGGTCTAATTGGGCCCTAATACCTTAGTTTGGGCCTATTGGACTGAGTCTAGGTCATGTTTGGTCTTTTGCCTTAAATGGCAGGGTTATTTTTGTCTTGTAAAGATGGGTGCCTATAAATAGCCCCCATCTCCCTCCATGTACTAACTTTTGATGAATATTGAAGAAAACTCTTTCAAATCTCTCATTATTCCATTCCTCTCTCTCTCTCTAGCTCTCCTTCTCTCTCCCACAAGGCAAGGGCGAACCTCCCCTCTCTCCTCCCCCCTCTCTCATTCAATTCCAACCCCCACCTACCTCCATTAATACCCCACAACTTCCCACAACCCTCCTTTACTCTCCACCTAGTCCCAACAACCCTCCACCAATCCAAACTCTACTTCCCAACTACCACCCACCTCCCTTCACTTCCCAAGGCACCTATCCACCTTCCCAAGGCTAAATTAACCCCTCCCAAAGCCCAAATTCGAATTACCCTCCCCTCTCCCATCCCTCCCTCACCCTAGGTCGAAATCCACTCCCTCCCCATAGCCAAGTTCGCCCCCCACCTTCCCTCACACTCATCTTCTCTCTTGTGCACATCCACTCCCCCATCTCCACCTCTAGCAGTTCCAGCCCCCTTTCTCCCTCCATCCCTGCCATTCCTAACCTCCTGGAGCCCTAGCCACGTCCTCCCCCCCTCCCTAAACCTTCAGCCATCATCCTCAAGCTTTGTTAACCCCCTCCCACTCCCTTCATTCTTGCTAGTTTGCCATTTCAGAAAGCAGGTCGCAGGCTGCAGAGTTGGGTCCTGAAGATCGCAACAGGACCGGCCGTTCCCTGGTCCTCCTGGTGTCAAGGCCTACATCTCTGGAAAGGGCGTCCAGAGAGCTTTCAAGGCGAGGTGGTTTCGTCAACATCCGAGGTCGGAGCTGTCCGCAGGAGCCGATCTCCCTCAACTGCGCAGAAGCTCTCAGGCAGGGAACCAGAGCTGCAGTCACAGTCCGACCACGACTTCCTCCCTGAAGATCTGAGTGCCATTTTTGGAGGGCTGAAACTACTACCAGTTAGCTGTCTCCTCCAAGAAGAAGGACCTCATTCGGCCACCGGAGCTGCAAGTTAACATTTTCTTCGTCAGGGTGGGTAGTCTGCCCACTGTGGGACCAGGTTCGACCTGTACCTACTCTTCCAGCTACCCCGCTCTCCTCCGACCTTGGATCGAGGCCCCGTCAACTGCTGCTCGAAGCTACTCCGACCACGATCGCGTCACCGCCAATCTCGTCCCAATCGGAGTTCAGGAGCGGCCACAGTGACGTCTGCAACCTGCTGCATCAGTTCGGTACCTGCCAGGAGCCAGACATTGCTGTCCTGTTCCCATCGCCGGCACTGCCAGCCTCGGGTGTCAAAGCTGCCCCAAAAATTCAAGCTTCATCCCCTGTCAGCTGAGAAACTTTTGGCAGTGGTTTCGTCAAGTTTGGAGCCCCGTGGATCCCGTGGCAGCATCAACAGCGACATCCTGTCCTGCAAACCTGCAGATTGGCAGAACCGGCGGACTCGGAAGATCGGCTTTTCCTTTGCATAAATCCCCACCCCGCTTGGCCGGCTGAAGGCCCCTCCCTGCGTGGAGGTAGTTTTGGGTGTAATAAGATTAATCCCCACCCCAAGTTCATCCCTCCTGCGTGAGGTGTAGTGTTGTACTCTTTAAGTTTCAGGTCAAGCGACAATCGCCGCAGCGTTCGGGTAATTACCCACGCTTCCCGGCGCGCCCTCGTCTCCGAACGGGATCGGTGTCTTCACACCGATCAGGTGAGCTTCTGATCACACCCTTGTAGCTTCATTTCTGCAAATGTAGTATTGCCTTGAATGCCCGTCGGACGGTAAGAGAGCGCTCGGACTTAATTTTAAGTTATTTCGTGCCCACCGCGGCCCGTGAGTGAGTGCCACCCAACACCCCGCCTTGCGGGCCAGCCACCCACAAAGCTGGGTCTCCCAGGCCCATTGGGGGTCAGACTTAGCATTTTAAGTCCATTAGGACAATTGGGTCCCGCCTCGAACCCTCACCATCATCTCCCGGACCCATCGGGTGAACGTGTGAGCCGAGTGAGCAAAAATCATCATTGTGAGAATCATTGAGCGCTTGTATGCTTGTGGGTCTAAGTCCTAGGGTCATCCCATCATATTTAGTGGTCTTTGGGCTGTGCCACATCATCTCCCTCAATGGAAAGCATATAAAGCTGTATCACACGGCACAACCGGTGTTCCCTAAGTAGTCGGGATACCTGTACCTTGGTCTAGTGGCACTCCGCCCTGATCGAGCTACCCTTACCTTAGTCTAGTGGCACTCCGCCCTGATCGAGCTACCCTTACCTCGGTCTAGTGGCACTCCGCCCTGATCGAGCTACCTATACCTTGGTCTAGTGGCACTCCGTCCTGATCGAGCTACCTTCATCTTGGTCTAGTGGCACTCCGCCCTGATCGAGCTACCCTTACCTTAGTCTAGTGGCACTCCGCCCTGATCGAGCTACCCTTATCTCGGTCTAGTAGCACTCTTCTCTGATCGGGCTACCCTTACCTTGGTCCAGTGGCACTCCGCCCTGATCGAGCTACCCTTACCCTGGTCTAGTGGCACTCCACCCTGATCGAGCTACCCTTACCTTGGTCCAATGGCACTCCGCCCTGATCGAGCCACCCTTACCTTGGTCTAGTGGCACCCCGCCCTGATCGAGCTACCCTTACCTTGGTCCAGTGGCACTCCGCCCTGATCGAGCTACTTTCACCTTGGTCTAGTGGCACTCCGCCCTGATCGAGCTACCCTTACCTTGGTCCAGTGGCACCCCGCCCTGATCGAGCTACCTTCATCTTGGTCTAGTGGCACTCCACCCTGATCGAGCTACCCTTACCTTGGTCCAGTGGCACTCCACCCTGATCGAGCTACCCTTACCTTGGTCTAGTGGCACTCCACCCTAATCGATCTACCCTTACCTTGGTCCAGTGGCACTCCACCCTGATCGAGCCACCCTTACCTTGGTCTAGTGGCACTCTGCCCTGATCGAGCTACCCTCACCTTGGTCCAATGGCACTCCACCCTGATCGAGCTACCCTCACCTTGGTCTAGTGGCACTCCACCCTGATCGAGCTACCCTTACCTTGGTTTAGTGGCACTCCGCCCTGATCGAGCTACCCTTACCTTGGTCCAGTGGCACTCCGCCCTGATCGAGCTACCATCACCTTGGTCTAGTGACACTCCGTCCTGATCAAGCTACCCTTACCTTGGTCCAGTGGCACCCCGCCCTGATCGAGCTACCTTCATCTTGGTCTAGTGGCACCCCGCCCTGATCGAGCTACCCTTACCTTGGTCTAGTGGCACTCCACCCTGATCGAGCTACCCTTACCTCAGTCTAGTGGCACTCCGCCCTGATCGAGCTACCCTTACCTTGGTCTAGTGGCACTCCGCCCTGATCGAGCTACCCTTACCTTGGTCCAGTGGCACTCCGCCCTGATCGAGCTACCTTCATCTTGGTCTAGTGGCACTCCGCCCTGATCGAGCTACCCTTACCTTGGTCTAGTGGCACACCGCCCTGATCGAGCTACCCTTACCTCGGTCTAGTGGCACTCTGTCCTAACCGAACTCGCGTAATATCAACAACATTGCCATTGCTGGCCTTACGCCCGAATCGGCACAGATCTCTCCTTTGCGTTAGCATTGTTTCCTTGCTGACGAATAAACCCTTCTCCTCGGTGCAAGACTTCGTGTCCCAGCCGACCCTTTATACAACATTACCATTGTGGGCCTTACGCCCGAATCGGCACAGATCTCTCCTTTACGTTAGCATTGTTTCCTTGCTGATGAATAAACCCTTCCCCTCGGCGCAAGACTTTGTGTCCCAGCCGACCCTTTATACAACGTTGCCATCGTAGGCCTTACGCCCGAATCGACACAGATCTCTCCTTTGCGTTAGCATTGTTTCCTTGCTGACGAATGAACCCTTTCTCCTCGGCGCAAGACTTCGTGTCCTAGCCGGTCCTTATACAACATTGCCATTGCGGGCCCTACACCCGAATCGGCACATATCTCTCCCTTACGTCAGCATTGTCTCCTTGCTATCGAATAAACCCCTTTTCCTTGGCACAAGACTTCGTGTCCTAGCCGACTCTCTCAATGTCCTTCTGTTATATGAGTCCAAAAAAAAGGGAAAAGAAGCAAAAATGATGTTAAAAAAATAGAGATACCCCGCCGGACTTGTTCCTGTATCCGGAACAAGGGCAAAAAGGGCTCTAACCCGGCTGTGGCGAAAACCCGAAAGGGCGTTGCAGGTAAAATTGGGTACCCCGCCACGTGAAAACCCGAAAGGGTGCGTGGGTAAAAGCGAAAGGGGGCTGGCTTCGGCGAAAACCCAAAAGGGCACTCAAGTCAGTAAAGTGGTAATCTAAAAAGTTCCTCTTTATTCTCCTCCTAATGAAACTCCCAAGGGACAACCATCAAAAGTCCCACCGGAGATCCCCTACTAAACCCATGCTCGACCCTCG
Source organism: Amorphophallus konjac (assembly GCA_022559845.1). Classification (NCBI taxonomy): domain Eukaryota; kingdom Viridiplantae; phylum Streptophyta; class Magnoliopsida; order Alismatales; family Araceae; genus Amorphophallus; species Amorphophallus konjac. Next base: position 305,014,662 of record CM040122.1, on the reverse strand, counting down.
TCATCATTGGCGAGATCGGTCAATCTCTACCTTTAACTCGGACCTTTCGTCCCTGTTAATGAACATACCCTTGCTTTGACATGTAACCCATGTCGATGAATAAACCCGTGCTCGGCCCTCGTCATCATAGGCGAGATCAGTCGATCTCTATCTTTAACTCTGACCTTTCGTCCCTGTTAATAAACACACCCTTGTTTCGACATGTAACCCATGTCGATGAATAAACCCGTGCTCGGCCCTCGTCATCATCGGCGAGACCGGTCGATCTCTTCCTTTAACTCGGACCTTTCGTCCCTGTTAATGAACATACCCTTGCTTCGACATGTAACCCATGTCGATGGATAAACCCATGTTCGGCCCTCGTCATCATCGGCAAGATCGGTCGATCTCTACCTTTAACTCGGACCTTTCATCCCTGTTAATGAACATACTCCTTGCTTCGACATGTAACCCATGCCGATGAACAAACTCGTGTTCGACTCTCGTCATCATCGGCGAGACCGATCGACCCCTATCCCTTAACTGGGGCCTTTCATCCTTGTTAAGAACTATATAGCCTTTGCTTCGGCATTCAACCAATGTCGACGAACCAAACCAGGGTCCGACCCTTGTCATCGACAAGGTCGGCCGGCATCCTAAGCAGACAAGTTCTCCCATGTTCCGGATTCTCTGTGGAATAAAAAAAAAGGGAAAGAAAGAAACAAAATGGGGTTGAAAATAGAGATACCCCGCCGGCCTTGTTCCAAAACTAGGACAAGGGCAAAAATGGCTATAACCCGACTGTGGTGAAAACTCGAAAGGGCGTTGCAGGCAAAGTCGGGTACCTCGCCACATGAAAACCCGGAAGGGCGCGTGGGCAAAAGCAAGAGGGGGCTGACTTCGGCGAAAACCCGAAAGGGCGCTTGAGTCGGTAATGTGATAAAAATGAAATGATAAAAAAATTGAAATGAGATGATGATGTAGTAACGAGGTTACCCTCGTTCGTCATTCCACTTCCATCTACCTTTTCGACCCTTGTCACCATCGGCAAGATCGGTCGCTACCTTTTCGGTCCTTGTCACCATCGACAAGACTGTCTACCTTTTCGACCCTTGTCACCATCGGCAAGATCGGTCGCTACCCTCGCGGTCCTTGTCACCATCGACAAGACCGTCTACCTTTTCGATCCTTGTCACCATCGGTAAGACCTGTTGTGCCCCTGTAGTTTTTGATGATCTGTAGTTTTGATGATAGCAAACTTATGAGTCACAAGTCTATACATCCATGCATCATTACTCTCTGCATAGTCTGGACAATGAATACAGCATAGTCTATATAGTTTATACAGATGGGTCGATGCACCTTCAAGATGGGTCGACGCACCAGATGAGCAAAGTCTATACATTGCTGCATTGCTTGCATTTGCAAAGTCTATACATTAGCTGTTGTCCTGCAGCGTCAACACAAGTCCATACATCGGTTGCAGCACTACACGCACACTCAAAGTCCATACACTGCATTGTGGCATGCACACTAGCAAGTCTGTACATTAGGTATCTTTACCTATGTTGCAACTCGCAAGTCTATACATTGGTATATTTTACCTACGTTGCAACTAGCAAGTCTGTACACTGGTGATTTTACCTACGTTGCACTTGCAAGTCCATACATCGTGCAGTCTGCACATTGTGGCACACAAAGTCTACACAACGTCTTGTTAGCAAGTCTATACATCGCCATAGCTCGCATGCAGAGTCTAGACAGTCTTAACCAAGTCTGTACACTGCCATCTTGCAGCACAGCATAAGTCTATACACTGGTCCGTCTCACTGAGCGTCTCAAGTGGACACTAAGTCTATACACTGGACCGTCTCACTTAGTGTCTTTGTGTAAGTCACTCGCCACCAAGTCTATACATTGTGGCACGCAAAGTCTGCACAACGCATTGTCTGCAAGTCTGCACATTGCTATAAGCACGCATGCAAAGTCTAGACAGCCATGGGCAAGTCTATACATCGCATTGCATGCACGCAGGTCTAAGTATGTACACTGGCTGCAGCATGCTCGCATAAAGTCTATACATTGCATCTTAGCATGCTTGCACAGCACAAACAAAGTCTTTACATTCATATGTGCATTGTGCATTGCTCTTGGCAGAGTCTGTACATCGTTATGCTGCCTTGTGCCGTAGCAAGTCTATACATTCTCTATGCTCGAGATTTGATGCCCACCAGAAGTGGCGTCACTTCTGAAACAAACGCCTAAGTGTAAGGCATCTTTTTGTTGAGCATCACTTCATCAACTCTATACATTGTCTGCTTGCATAACGTTGAGTCTGTACATCACTTGAACACTCATTGCACTCTAACTCTATACATTGCTTCATGTATTCCACTCGTAACTCTATACACTGCTTCACTCATTGCACGAAGTTTGCACATTGTGTTGCTTTGTTCATACTTTGTTTTGCTAAGTTTACACATTGATGCACGTTTACTTCTACATATTTGAAGTATATACGTGGCATAAGCTCTGCATATATGGAGTCTATACATGGCATAAGTCATGCATATAGGAAGTCTGTACATGGCATAGTCTTGCATATCTGAAGTCTATACAGGCTACAACACTGCATTTACTAAGTCTGTACAACGCCATGGGTCTGCATACGTAGAGTCTGAACACTGCATAGCTTCGCATTCACAATGTCTGTACATTGCTTCAGCAGTGCCTTCATATAGTCTGTACATCGCTTAAACCTTAAACTGACAATTCTATATCGACTGTCTGACAGGGATTCTTTGCAGAGACTGATGACTGGGCACGTGATCCGAGGATAAGGGGAGTGACCAGATTATGACACGTGTACTAAAAGCCTACTAGATGCTGCCACGTGGTCCAAGCCATTGGGCGAGAGATGTGGAGAGCACACGCCCTTCCTGCTGCTGGTATATATATGGAGTTTCTTCCTTCAGAAGATGCTGATCGAATAGAAGCAGCCAGAGCTAAGAGAAAAGAACAGAGAGTGAGCGCATGCAAGATCCACAGAGAAGAAGAAAAAGAGAGAAGAAGATTCAAAGAGAAGAAGAGAAAGAGAGAAGAGAAGATTGAGAGAGTTGAGTTGAGAGAGTCTTTTCGAAGTCTTGTAAATCAGTCTCTTGGTTCAGATACCAGAGCTGATACTGCTCAATTGAGCTCCATTCGTTTTGGTTTTCCATTTCGTTTGTTTCTGTCTTTACTGTTTTTGAAACTCTTTTGTTATCAAGCTGTGAGCCAGCAATTACAGTGGAGGTTTCCACTGTACAGGTGAAGCTGTAATCCTCAGCATGCGAGACCAGGTCTCGGACGGCTAAGCTGTATCGCCTAGCGGTTGCAGAGGATTTGTTCCTCTGGTCGGCAAGCTGTAAAGCCCAGCGAAGCTATGTATCAGCGGTCTGTTGGCAAGCTGTGAAGCCCAGCTGTTCAAGCTGTGAGTCAGCAGGATCCACATTCCAGTTGGAGTGTGGGGTGGACGTAGATCTCTGGATTAAGATCGAACCACCTTAAAGATCGGTGTCTACTGTGTGATTGCCTGTGGTTTGTGTGATTTCATAGTGTTCCTTCTGTCATTCAATAGTTGCTTGTTTTAATTCCACATTAGAGTTCAACTGTGTTCTAAAATTAGACATTAGATCTATTCACCCCCCTCTAGATCCACTCTCAGTGGTAATAGACTGCGTCCATCTAACATAACAAGACCGTCTACCCCTTCGATCCTTGTCACCATCGTCAAGACCGGTTGCTACCTTTTTGACCCTTGTCACCATCGATAAGATCGGTCGCTACCTTTCGATCCTTGTCACCATCAGCAAGATCGGCTACCCTTTCGGTCCTTGTCACCATCGACAAGACCGGCTACCTTTTCGACCCTTGTCACCATCGGCAAGATCAGTCACTACCTTTTCGGTCCTTGTCACCATCGGTAAGACCGTCTACCTTTTCGACCCTTGTCACCATCGGCAAGATCGGTCGCTACCCTTTCGACCCTTGTCACCATCGGCAAGATCGGTCGCTACCCTCGCGGTCCTTGTCACCATCGGCAAGACCGGTCGCTACCTTTTCGGTCCTTGTCACCATCGGCAAGACCGTCTACCCTTCGATCCTTGTCACCATCGGCAAGATCGGTCGCTACCTTTCGGTCCTTGTCACCATCGGCAAGACCGGCTACCTTTTCGACCCTTGTCACCATTGGCAAGATTGGTCGCTACCTTTCGGCCCTTGTCACCATCGGCAAGACCGGCTACCTTTTCTACCCTTGTCACCATCGGCAAGATCGGTCGCTACCTTTCGGTCCTTGTCATCATCAGCAAGACCGGCTACCTTTTCGAACCTTGTCACCATCGGTAAGATCGGTCGCTACCCTTTCGATCCTTGTCACCATTAGCAAGACCATCTACCCTTTCGGTCCTTGTCACCATCGACAAGACCGTCTACCTTTTCGGTCCTTGTCACCATCGACAGACCCGTCTACCCTTTTGGTTCTCCCCTGTCACCATCGGCAGGACTGGTTGATGTCCTTCTAACCCGGGATTTGCCTACTTTGCATCGGTGTCTATCCGATGTCGATGAATGAGTCATTGTTGACCCTCGTCATCATCAACGAGATCGGTCGGCATTTCCTTCCAACCCAGACCTTATGTCCGTATTTATAAGCAAACTCCCCTCTACCGTGAACATTTGCCCGCTTCGGCAAAAGCTATAAATAAACCCCTATTCTTATCTTTCAACCCTTGGTGGCCCCTCAACCTTCCCTCCTTATTCTCCGAAGCTTGGCTCAGACTGATCAATAGTCCCGAGAAAAGGTTGCACCGTAGTGGAGCGAACCCCTCGACCCTTCACTGAAGGTGCGAGCGCTCTCCCACTCTAGCGATTGATATACTCCGGACTAGGTGAATCCATTCAGCAGGCCGATATGCAAAGTAAAGGAACGAAAGTTTCCATTCAAATAGCGAAAAAGGGGGATACATGTTACCAGAGGCATAAATCCCCCGGAATACGTGAAACGTCACAGAAAAGGGGAGAGGGGGATAAAATGACAAGGCTATTACAGCGAACAGCGGAAGATATCCTTGAATTCTGATAGCCCCAGAGACGGGAAGCGGGCCAGCTCCTGTAGACGGTCTTCCGCATCCTGCAGTCGCGCCAACATCTCCTCGAGGGACGCGGCTTGCCCTTCTGCCAGCTCAGCTGCCTCCGTGTGCTGGACCCACTGTTGATCGAACGATGCTAGCTCCGCCTCAGCTCGGTCAAGTTCGACGCGAAGTTCAATTATCCGATTCTTCAAGAAAGTCCGGTGCTGGCCAGAATCATCAGCGGCATCTCGCATCTACTGGGCAGTTCCTCTCAGTGATTGGAGGGCGGCCCGACACTCCGTCTTTTCAAGCTTTGCGGCCGCCATTTGGTCTAGCAAGCTGCGGCCCATAAATTCCCTCCTGTTCACATGCCTCAGGAGCAAGACTACCCGCTGCACCCTGTCCTCCATGGGGCAACCGAAAGCTAGCAAGGTGCGGGAGAGATGCTCGGCAAGGACCCTCAGCTGTGCATATGTTAGCTCTGGGTGAGCCATCACGGTCTCCCGCAGTGTCTCCAGATACTGCCACACTAGGTCGCTTGAGGATTGCAGACCAACTGACAGCGTATCCGGAAGCTGAAATTCGACCTGGCTGTCGACGGCGGCCCAAATATCGTCACTCGGAGCAGAAGACGAGGACGGCATGTCTTGCAAAGTGCCCGCACCTGGACTGGCCTCCGCGGACAATGCAACAGCAGAATTGTCAATGACTGCCACTTCTCTCCCAACCTCGGGCGAGAGCGTCACGTCTGAGCCTTGGATGACGGGGAGCGGTTGGTCACCAATTCCACCCCCCCCAGCTACCACCAGTGATGATTCGGTGGCAGGGGTAAGGGTCGGCGATCTCCTGATCACTCCTTCCACAATTTCTCCTTCCTCTGCCCCAAGAAGGCCCTCATCCAGTTGAAGTGGCTCGTCAACAACGACGATCTGCTGCTGCTGCTCCGGAGCCGCAGCCGACGGCTCGGATCCGACAACCACCTCCAGTACCTCTGAGTCAGCTACCATCATATAGTCCTTTGGATACCTCAGGGATATAGGCCTCAAGACCGGTGGGAACAGGGGCGGATCTGCACTGAGAGGCGGCAGAGGTACCCTCACGATTATCACCGGCGGGGCAACCTCGCCATGTCTCGCAGGAACCTGCAAAAGGAAAGGGAGCATAAGAATCTCAGAAGACCAGCACAATGGTCGGACGAGAATGAACACAAGATCGGGAAAGTGCAGTTCTTGCCTCAGCCAGCACTAAGCTCAGGTCCGCAACAGCGGGAGCCACTGTCTCCATCCCTTCTGACCCTTCCCCTACTAAAGGACCCGATAGTCCGAAGCTTCTCAGCGTCAACCTTGGAGGACTAAAGGTCGTGAAGTCGCTTTCATAAGCAGAAGACACAGTGGCATCCCCCACCTCGGTGCCCATAGAAAGGAAATCTTCGTCACTCAAGTCGCTGCCGTAGTCCAACTGCTCCGACGATGATGAACTTTGAACCACCAACAGTTCTTTCTCTCTCAACGTCGGTGGTCCTCCACCTAGAGGGCTTCCTGACGGAGCTTCTGGCTCGATGGGGACCTGCTCAATCGACTCGGCGGCAGGGATGATGGGCGAACTGGCTTCGGGGATAGATTGGCTCCCTGGAATCGTCCCCGGTGCTGTGGAGATTCCCTCAGTCGACTCCACGATAGGGGGAGAGGGTGGTCGAATCTCAACAGAAGCTGAAGAAAATGAAGCGCCCATGTAAGCACAAGGGACAATGGACTATAAAGTCTGCAACTAGATGGGCCATCAATTACCCTCTATTTCATGACTGGGCGTCGGAGAAGGTAGGTCTGTCTGCACCGCATCTCCTCTCTCTCCGGCTCCAGCTGAGGCGGCGGCCGCTTGCTCGGCCATTGCAGATGAAGCAGCTACATTTGCAAGAATGAGAACTGATCTATGTGGCCAAGGCGATGACTGGATGCAGGATAAGAGGCATACCTCAGGTCACGCGAGCTGAAGGATGAGAGGCCTCGAATTCCTCAAACGAGACCACTTTTGGAAGAGTGACCGCAGGTGTTGCCTCCGCAGTCTTCTTCTGACGAGCCCGCTTCGCTCGAGTAGCGGCCTCCCGTACCTGGGACCTCGTCCGCTTCCGGGAATCACCTAGAGGAAGTGGCGTTGTGGTCGGGGGAGCTTCTGGGACTTCAAAATGTGCCGACTTCTGTGCCTTTATCAGTAGCTCCCTAAAATGCTTGGTCTCCTCCGAAGAAAGCCGCACTGCACACAGGCAAGGAGAGATGACATACACGGCAGCAGAAGGCAAAAGCCTGAGGCTGAAGAAAAGGGAAGGGAGAAATATGTCTGATGGTCCTGTATAAAAGAGAGAAAGCGGCCAATAGAATAGCGAAGGCTCTTTGTCCCTGGAAGCAGCCTCGCGGACCAACCAACATATGTCTCCTATCGCTTCACACTGTTAGGCCATCAACCCAAGGTCCACATGGCCGCGTGAAGATAGATGGTAGTATAAGCTGAGGTGGTCCAGCCCCCACCCGTCTGTATACTTGAAAGACAAAAGAACAGGTTGGCCCAATATGCCTTCACTGGGGCCACCCACTGAAATCCCGTGGGAACGCAGCAGCGCGAACAACCAGGGGGTGCCATCATAAAGATCCGGCCTTCGGTCTTCTTTTCTGATAAAAGTTTTGTATGGATAAAGCCGATCGCTCTCAGGACGCCAAGAAGCTGTAGAAGGCATCGGCTCCTCCACCGGTAAAGGGATTTGTTGGAGGACCAGTTGTTCGCCACTCACACGGCACAGGTCTTGGAGCATTTTCAAAAGGCCATCTTTGCTGATCTCTGATAGCTTTGGCTCGACCTTGGACGTACCCTATTTGGCAGCCTTCCTCGCCTCCAGGTAGTTAAATACTAAAGCGTTCATCCGGGATTTCAACAGCTTCAAATAAGCCGGGTCGATGTCCAGAGCTGACACTGGTTGGGAGTCCAGAAATTTACATTCTGCAACAGCCCAGCACTCTCTCCTCGAGTTCCTGTAGAAGCATGTACGCGCATTCCACCACTTGATGTACTCCGGAGTCACCCAGGGAAAGCGTGCAGGGACTGGAACTCTGAACGAAACTGCCTTTCGATAGTGAAAGTAATCCCACCAAATGCGGGCCTCATCATTGGATACATGGCCGGCTCGAGCCCTGTTCGGCAACGCAAATTGGGTGGAAGTAGCTGGGATATGCTGGTCATAGTTGAAATTCTGACTGAATCAGAAAGGATAATAAGGCTTCAGCCACAAGAGTCCGCTCTTGCGAAAAATCAGGACGATTGGTCTTATAGACAGCGCCTAATCGATCAACTCTGACTCCAAGATCGGCCTCGTACACTTGGCATCAGAAATAGGGTGGACATACTCTTCCACCTCGTGCATGCAGCACTCCCTCATCCTGTTCACTAGGGGGCTAGAATGAGCCGCCAAACTCCAAAAGTGCAGGACTCCCGGGGAATCCAGTGGAACCTTTGTAAGCTTTCCACGTGTGGCAAAAGGCTGGTCTGCTACTCGTGTCGGCTCAACACTGGCGAACTCTATCATCCTGGGGACCAGCTGTGCTGACTGAAGCGATCGAGGAGCAGCCTCCGGAAATAGGGTACAGACCCAGGCATTGAAGAAATGCAGTGGGCCGACCCTCCGAAGACTCCTGGGAATACGCGAGTGGTGCAGGTCTCCTAGCAACTTGTATATTAGGCACAGTGCAATAGGGCAAAGCGAGAGCTTCATGCCCCAAGCCATCAAGCAGGCGAGATAGATAGCCTCCGCCCTAATCACGCTCTCGTCACCTTGCGGCAGAGCGAAGGAAAAAATCCAATAAGTAAGAAAAGTAGCACAATGAGTGACTGCGTCTACACCCCTGGGGTTGGGGCCTCCGGGTTGACTTCCCTCTGAAGTCGAGGGGTAAGCAGTCTGCCGCCGGACCCTTTTCTTCCGCTGAATCGGAGCCAGCGCCACAGAGGGGAAATCTATATATTTCTGCTCTCCCCTGAAGAAATACTGAAGCCATGTGCCCATCCGCACACGCCTCTTCTCTCCGGGCTTCCTCACCCCCTTCGCTTCATGAGAGGAATGGCAGAGGTTGTGGTACGCCCTCATCAAGTAGCGATAGGTGAAACCCGTCAAGTATCGCCCTTCTCCGTCTGTCTGGTCCTTCAACTAGTCTAGCCAGCATACTTCTTCATACGGCTCGCCGTCTATCGGGAGGCCGCTCAGCTGCGAGAGACTCCAGAGGTCTAAGGACGTCTCTCCTTCTGAAGTATAGAAGGTGTTGTACTCCGGGTAAAACACCTCGATCATGCCACAACAAAGACCCTTCGAGATGGGGTAGCGGTATCTGGATGCGTATACACTGTGATATACACCCGCCCTGATTAGAATGGGTGCATACTGCTGCAAGACAAAGTCGGTGAATTCAACTGCTCCCGGCCTAAAAGCGTGGGCGTCGGTGGCCTTCAGGTCAGCAAACCACCCCACGGAGATCTGGTGCTTAAACCGGACCGCCAGGCAGTCCAACAAGAAAGGCTCGTCTCTATATCCCCACTTGAGCGGAGCCAGGAATAAACCAAAAGATGGCTTATCCAGGTCTACCCGACCTGCAGTCTCGTTCCACCAAGCCAGAACGAATTCAGGGGCTCTGGTCAGCAGCCCGTCCTGTGGAGACAGCTCCTGAAGCCCGAGCACAGCGCCCCACTTCCGCGGTTCACCGGGTAGATAAATGGGCCTTCCCCTTACGACACAGTCATTGAGACTGTCCCGTCCCTCGAGCAGTGCTAGCTCGGCTCTGCGAACAAGGATTAGGTCCCACTTCCCTTGAAGGTTGAACCGTTTCAGACAGGACATCAGATGCTTGTCCTTAGGATGGTCCACACAGGAGCCGTCGGGGTATTCATATTTGAAGGAATCTCTTTCGATGATTAACAGGCGGTCGGTATCCACTGTCTCAGTCTCGGAGTCAGAGGATTCAGCTACGATGGCCAGCTTGCAGTGACCCCTATCCAAGGAGTGAACATCCCTCCACGTTACTATAGCACGGGAGGAAGAAGATCCAGATGCCATGATATCTGCACAAAAGATAGCCACAAAGAAAGCAAGCAAAGTCAGAAGACCTGTTCAAGATAAAGTCTTTTCTGACAAAAATTCGGCAGAGTCTCCCCAGCTCGGGAGATTGCCAGGGCGAACCGGGAACTTGTCCACTAAGTGACAATCCCTACAAAAGGCCATAGGCGTCACGCCATGGCCAAACAGGACACCTAGGGGGATAGCTCCGAGGACAAGCCTACAAGGAGCCACCCGGGGCCAGGGAAAACAAGGGGGGGTTGAACCACGAAATTCCTCACTCACCACTTCACTCTCGCCGCCGCGCTCTGGAAGAAGGAGGGAGGAGAGAGAAGCTGGAGATGCAAATGAGATGAGAATGAAGAAAAAACAAGAAGAATGGGAAGATATAGAGAAGGGCTCGACGGCCCTAATCTGGCGCGCTAAAGGGCACGCCGGATTAACGTTTCCCTCTCGAAAAGGGAATTTCCAACTTTAAAAGAAGCAGACTCATCCTAATCCGGCACGCTAAATACCGCGGTGAATTAGGCCCTCTCCTAAAAAAGCCAAAGGGGCGCGCCGTATTAGGCATACTCCCAAAATGCCAAAGGGCGCGCCACATTAGGCCCCCTCTCCAAGGAGCGCGCCGGATTAGGCCTATATGTGCAAACGCGCGCCATTTTAGCACAAGCCCCAAGGCCGCGCCGTATTCGAGGGTCATTCCAAGACCGTGTCAAGCCAGACGGGGAATCTGCCCAGGCGAAACTCATCCGCGAGTCCCACTTCTCTCATGCCTCGCTCGAAGCACCCGTGGCTGGGGGGCATTTGTTGGCACTCAAAATATGATCAACGGTGATCAAGCCGCAGAGAAATGATACGGCCCACAGAAGCACAGAAGCCGATGAAGATCGACATATTGAAGACTTCTCAAGTTGCCAGAGCCTTGAGTCACCTGGAATGAGCACCAAGGACTTCGCCACGGGAGAGTTGAGATGAGTCCACAACCAACCAGCAGCGCGACCAAGCCTGCCTAATGATCCGGCGTCGACTCCGTCATGCCGCTACCCTACACCCGTCTCCCGACTAAGGACGACGGTCTACCCGGTGGCTCGCCACCCCAATGAAGACTCTCCTGAGGAGGAAGAACGCCCTCGGCCCCTCAAAGCAAAGGATCGAAGGTTCTGTCAGCAGAAGACCCCGATTACCCAGCACGGGTACGGCTTCTCAGCACATTGGGCCCATTGGCGGCCAGATGATCGCCCGGTCGAGGCAGAAACACCCCGGGCGGCATATCACTACCTGGGGGAGCTACCAATGCAAGTCAAGGCGAGCCGGCAATACAAGCCGTTGCGCCGAGAGCCGTGTCAGCGGAAAAGCCGTACACTCGAGCTTAAGGTACACGAGTTCCGAAAGTAGCCATTTGATGGCCCAGAAGTCTCGTCTATAGTCTCTCCTATGCCCCGACAAGACCATGAAGAGACGAAAGGTCGCATCAATTACCGAGGTCAGTCTGAAGCCTGTTATCGGACCCGTGTCGGGTTAAGGCGATCAAATGATTTGAATCCGGCGCGCTTCTGCTAAACCGGCGCGCCCTCTTAATCTTGGCTAGCCTTCTAAACTGGCGCGCCCCGTTTAACTCGAATCCGGAGCGCAAAATGGTTGAAAACCGGTGCGCTAAACCCCGCGCTGGATTGAGCTCATTCAAGGTTTCCTATATAAGGGGCCTCATGTTCGAGAACAAAAAGTGGACGGTCCGAGGAGGATCAGAAGAGAACAACATCAGAAAAGAAAAAGGAGAGGCAACAACAAGAAACGGAGAAGAGAAAAAGAGAGAGAAGAGAGCTTGGAGAAGAAGAAAGGGGGACAGAGCGCCCGTTTCGTTCCGATACCCTGTGCTTCCTCCGATTCTCTGCTGCGAAGTTCCAAGGTTGGTTGGCGAGTCCGACGGCGGCTGCCTCTGCTAGTCTCTTTTTCTTTCTCTGCTAATGTAGCTCCATGGAGCATTACCCCGAAGGGCGATGATATGAGCCCGGGGTATTCCTCGAACTTCCCCCTCTCTCTGGTCACCTCTGTTTCTCCGTTCTTTCTTCTCTTCGGGAATGAAATCGGTCTCAGGCGACAACGCCGAGCCGAATGTGTTGTAATGTTTTTGCTATGTGACTGAATGAATGAAAGGGTGTGTTGCTGCTGTCTTATAGTCTATCTCTACCATCCTTTGTGTGTTATTCATTTGGGTTTTCTACTACCGAATATGCCTCATATCCTCGAGGCAACATTAATAGTCCCCCTCCCCAGGGTTCTTTCTCTATCGTATAGATGATGTGAATGAGTCAACGTGCTCGGATGTTCTCCCCTGGTGGGAGGGATGCTCGTCATTGCATCATCCTTCGCCCCTGAAGGCGGCTCTTCAGTCTGTCCCTATTCATGATTCAGGGTCAGGAGAATGAACATCTCTGCCGCTCCTATCATGTAGCTGCACGAACTGGGGATGCTGTCGAACTATTCGACCATGTGCCTCTTCCAGGAGCTCAGTCTGATGGCCGACCCCTGGGTCTTAAGTCTGGTCTATTGGCTCCCCTTTCAGTTTCCCCCTTCAGTGAAGGGGTATGTATATGGTCATCTGTCGTTCGTTCCCCAAGTAAATGTATTTCGGTTATAGCGTTCTTTAGTGGTTTATCCTCTCGAGGAATTCGCTGCCCGGGGATGGGAACATTCCCCATCGTTTTCAATCATTGTCGAGGGACGGAGTCATATCTCTTAATGATATGCACTCTGTGTTTCACCTAATGAATATCAACAGGGTTAACCCTAACCCGACATCAAATCCACCTTCTTCTTGAGGGAGGGGTGGTGGCTGTGAGAAGATCACCTCTCGTAGGCTGGCCCTCGAGGTGATTTTTCATCTCAGCCGTCCCTTGATTAGTTTGACTCGTGGAGTTGGATACCTCTAGTAGGCTAGCCCTCGGGGTCCTTCCTCTCCGATGAAGTCTGCTGGTCACCGCTTGGCACTCTCGGCCTTAAAGGAGCGTACCCCTAACTCGTGGGACTATCTCCGCTTCGCCCCTACAAACTCCAAAATCATGGGGAGGTGCTGCCAAAATTTGGACTTGTAACTTAGTTAAATTCGCACTTGATACGCTTGACACATCCATTAAAGACTATGCTTGAGTAGGAACCTCGCATAAGTCTGCATTTGCCTCGATTGTAGTGCTTCTGGGGCCCAAATAAATCTTCTAATCTTCTAGAAACATCAACAAAGTCTCAATAAATATGTATAGGATTCAGTCAGAACTTGAATAAATCTAAAACCACTCTAATCCGGCGCGGCCCGAATCCGACGCGCCAATTTCCGGCGCCCCCCCCTCGCACCGTTTTAGCTTTAGACACATAAGTTGTCTAAACTTATTGAGCCCCTATCCGGCGCGCCCAGGTCGCGTCGTATTCACCTCCCCTTTGGCCGGCGCGCCGCATTAGCCCTAGCCAACCGTTGCACCGTATTAGCCCCATTTGGCCACCGCGCCGTTTTAACGTTCATACAGGTGTCGCGCCGTTTTAACCCATCCCTCATACCTACGCTCCAGTGGCGCCGTTTTAGGCTTTTACCCACGCTTCCCGCGCCGTTTTAAGCTCTACACCTACGTGCACCGTGCCAGTTTCTCTCTGAATCGCGTCATCGCGTCGTTTCGATCCTCTCCTCACCTCCGGGGTGATCTCCAATGCTAATAACAGAATTAAATGAACCCTGTAATCAATAAGCCAGATAAATTGATTTGTTTAAACCTGAATTAATCAGTCTCATAGCTTCATCACCATGATTGAGTTTAAGCATTCGCATCGCATCAATGTATGCTTGAGTGTGCGAGCCCTTGGTATATCGAATGGCACTAGCGAAAAGTCGGGCAACGCCCGACAGGAAGCTCTTGTTATGCATGATGATGGTCTCCTAGCCTAAGTCATCCGCCACGTATTGAGGGTTTCGCCCTAATGAACTGTACATGATAGACTAGAATATCTCGTATGATCATCTGCAGCCTTTGCATTCTTTATTTCGGCCTCGACAGCCCATTATCTCGGTAATTAATCAAAGGTTTTCCCTCCTCGCGGGGGATGTAATTAACGCCATAGCCTTTATGGTATGGCGGACTGCTGGTCCCGACCGAATCTCACTCTCGCCCGACACGGGTCAGAATGAGCGCACAATAAACTCATCACGTACGTGACTGGCACGCCTGCGTAGTCAATCAGTCAGTTAATTACCGGTTAGTTAATTGATTGATCGACGCGTAAATAAACCAAATAAACCTAAAATAAATTTTTTAATAAAAAAATCATCAAGAAATCCCATCGTCGAAATAGCGGGTAAGGCACCAAACCGCGAACACATCTTCAGACGCCAGTCCCAGTATTCCGGCATACCAGGAATTGCCGCTCGAGGTAATCGAGCAGGCGATCAACGCCACCTTCCAGATACAACAAGGGGAAGGCGCCTGGATCAAGATCCGGGCAAGGAAGAGTCATCGACCTCGCCCCACAAGGGCGTCAGCTCGGAGATATCCTCACCATGATTTATCAACTCCGGCTCCAGCACCTCTCCCTCCTACTCCCTTGGAGGCGGCTATCGCCAAGAGACAAGAGAAACATAGGAGGAAGAACCTTAGAATGTAGCTCAAGAAACAAGTTGAACAAGCAGCCGCCCTGCAATTTCCAGTCGAGCCGACGCCTCTCCAAAGGCTCCAGTAGCTCATTGATGACCTCGAGGAATACGTTCCTCCTCGTCCTACCGGGGCTCTCCCACTCGACAACTACATCCCGTGGGAAGAGATGCAGAAACGAGCCCGCCTCAGAAATTGGATCCAATAGATGATCTAAAAGCTCAAGAACGGCGAAAGACTCGTGATCCCTGATGAGCTCTCCTTGTGCTATAAAGACAAGGAGATCACCCCAAAGCAGTTGGAAGAAATGCTCCAGCGCTGCACCTGCAACATGGTGGCCATCCCACCGCCCGACAATATCAATGCTTCTCGGCGGGGCGAGCCAATAGCCTCCCGAATGAGACAAAGGGCGACCACCCCTCTTGGGCTCCAGCCAGCTCCAGAGCACATGGGTCGCGACCGGGCCGTGGCCGAGGATGTAGTAGATGCCATGGGAGAACTCCCGAGCTACCCCTCTCTCCGTCCACCTTCGATCCGGAGTGAATTATCCTCTTACGAGGAGAGGAACCGGCTCCCATCTCGGAAGTGGGAATTCGGGGCGGACCCGGTATCTTCGATCCTTCCGACTTTGGTGAGGCTATTGCCAGCCTCCCAACCCCTGCACCAGTACCGGCTGCTGCAGCAGAGCAAGCGGAACCGTCCGGCAAGGACGAGCCAGCCAGCCAATCTCCCTTAGAAGAGCCATCATTGGCATCCATGTTCCAAGAGCCCGCTAGCGATCAAAGTCAATCTGGCCCCAGTGATAAGGGCAAAGTAGTGCAAATCCCTGACGGGGAGCAGCACGGCAGTTCGCAGAAGGTTCAACCTGACATACTACCCTCTCTGGAGGATGCTCGAGCCCAAGCCGACCGGAAGGTCCTCCACCATATGAAGCGCTTCCCTGCCAGCATTTCAATTTGGGAAGCCATTGCTTGGAGTAAGGATCTGAGGGAAACCCTTATCAAAATACTCCAAGAGCCGGAAGTTTATGAAGTGCATGCCGCAGAAATGAAGGCGGCTGCCTATGGAGCCTTTGCGGCCACTATCACCTTCACGGAGAAAGACATGTTGTTGTCCCCTCCGTGCCACAATCGTCCTCTTTATATGAAAGGGAAGATCAACGGGCATGATGTAAACCGGATCTTGGTGGATGCTGGTGCAGCTGTTAACATCATGCCACTCAAGAATTTCAAGTCTCTGTATCTGACCCCATACCTCTAGAAGGTTCAGGCGGTCAAGATATCCGGCTTTAACCATAACACCGAGGACGCCCTCGACCGGGTGGATGTCGAGCTAGTGCTCGATGATTTCGCCTCTAAGGTGACTTTCTACATCATCGACTCCAACACGTCTTACAAGATGCTACAGGGCAGACCCTGGCTCCATGAAAATTGGGTCATCCTGTCAACTCTCCACCAATGCATCAAGTATGCCAAGGATGGGGAGCAACATAAGGTCTTTGCAGACCTGTCGCCGTTCACACCGGCAGAATGCAACCTAGCCGACGTTGCGCTCTACTTCAAGGGGATTAGTTCATACCCTGCGATTAAGAGCAAAAGCAACGTTTGGCTCTCAGAGGAAGACGATGATGATCTCTTCTCTATCGACGAGGAGAAGGCCAAGCTTCACCGGCTGCGCCTTGGCTCCAAGTCAACCCCGAATCACCCTGAAAGGCGCCAGATCGACCTCGAGGCTAATCTTATTAGCCAAGCTATCGGCAAGAGTATATGCTTGCCACCAGACTGCATCCAGCTCCCGTGTGCATCCGAGGAGCACAGCGTCGAGTCGCTGATAACATTCATTGTCACCTTCAAGCGACAACGTTGAAACAAGAGGAAGGCTGACAGGGACAAACCTATTATCTTCTACAAAGGAGACATGGTCCCTTAAGCCTCGCCAGATGACGACTTCGACTGGTCTTGGCAAGCCGATGATATCCCTGAAGCAGTTCAGGTGTGGGGCGACCTGTCGCCGCATATTCAAGAAATGTGTTTGAAACAACACATTCCCCTGTGGCTGACCTCTGCCCAACAAAGATACTTCCGTCGACTGTGGGACCCTTCCCAGGTCCGGGGGCAACCCCCATCCTTCCATAAGGATACCAAGGGGCTTGGCTACGACCAGGACCCGGACTTTCGCATCCACTACGCAGTTAACGTCGTGGGCTTGGAACTACCAGCCGACGACCAAACAAGAGTCGAAGCCAAATTTGACAGCTCCGGGGATGAGGGAGAGGAAATTCTAATCCCGATCTCCGCCAAAGCCAGAACCCCGGCTCAAGTCGTGGGGGAACCTTCTTCCCCTCCCTGCCAAGACAAAGGAGCGGGAGAAGCTTCTCCAGTCTCTCAGCCAGTCGAGGAACCCAGTACAATAAACCCTCCTGAGGGGGGGATCTTGCTGGTGCTGGCTATGAAAGATTGTCCGCTTCACCGGGCAACCCCAGAGAAACCTCAGCAACTCCAGTTGACGACTGCTGGCCAAAAGCTGGCGGCCCAGATTGATCCTCGGTAGATCCCAGTGACAACCACTCTCCAGCCCCTTCAGCATCAGTTGGTGGCTTCGAGAACCGAGAAATACACGAAGTCAACACTGATGATGACAATTTCATCAACCTCCAACCCTCTCCTCCCGAGCTGGAGGACGGCGGCCAGGCGACCGTCGATGATGTTGTGGAAATCAATTTGGGTGAAGATGAAGCCCCTCAGCCTACATTCGTTAGCGCTCTTCTCACCGAGGCAGAGAAGCAGGACTACAAGCAACTTCTGCTAGAGTTCAAGGACTACTTCGCCTGGACGTACAAGGAGATGCCAGGGCTGGACCCCTCTGTAGCGGAGCACGATCTAGCCATTTCTCCCTCAATCGCTTCGGTCAAGCAACCACAGCGGCGCATGCGCCACGAGCTGGAGCTCCAAGTTTCGACCGAGGTCCACAAAATGGCGGAGGTTGACTTCATCGAGTCGTGCATCTACCCGATCTGGCTCGCCAATATAGTCCCAGTTAAGAAGAAGAATGGTCAAGTCTGCATCTACGTTGACATTCGGGACCTCAACAAAGCATGTCTGAAGGATGACTTCCCAGTCCCAATCACAGAAACGATGGTCGATATGACCACCGGTCATGAAGCCTTGTCTTTCATGGACGGGTCGTCCAGTTATAATCAAATACGGATGTCCCTAAAAGACAAGAACCACACAGCCTTCAGATCCCCCAAGGGGATTTTCAATTACAAATGCATGCCCTTCGGTTTGAAGAATGCCGGTGCTACTTACCAAAGGGCCATGACTAAAATATTCGACGAGATGCTGCACAACATCGTCGAATGCTATGTTGACGACCTCGTCGTCAAGACCAAAAAGCGTGAAGACCATTTGCGCGACCTTCGCCAAGTCTTCGAGCATCTCCGGCAATATGGGCTCAAGATGAACCCCATGCAATGCGCCTTTGGCGTATCTAGCGGCAAATTTCTCGGCTTCGTCGTCAGGTACCGAGGAATCGAGGTGGATCCCAGCAAGATCAAAGCGATCCGGGAACTTCCACCACCCAGCAACATCACTGAACTTAGGTCCTTCCAAGGGAGGCTGACCTACATTCGGAGGTTTATTTCTAACCTCTCCGGTCGATGCGCGCCTTTCAGCAAGTTGATAAAGAAAGATGCCCCATTCACATGCGACTCGGAATGCTAGGCGACTTTCGAGCAAATCAAGGAGTATCTCCTTACTCCCCCAGTCCTCCCCAGTCCTGGGAGCACCAGTCAAGGGTAAACCCCTCATCCTTTACATCGCAGCCATGGACGCTTCGCTAGGAGCTCTGTTGGCATAGATCAATGAAGAAGGTAAAGGGCAGTCCCTCTATTACCTCAGCCGGAAGCTAATCAGTGCCGAGTACCGTTACTCCCCCATGGAGAAGGTTTGCTTGGCACTGGTGTTCGCTGTTAAGAAGCTGCGGCATTACCTCATGTCCCATCAAGTCGAGCTTATATCCAAGCACGACCCTCTGAAGTATCTCCTTCGATGGCCTGTCCTCTCAGGCAGACTGGGAAGGTGGGCTCTCCTATTGATGGAGTACGACATTACCTATGTCCCCAGGAAAGTAATCAAGGGACAGGGTATGGCTGAATTCTTGGCAGCCCATCCAGTGCCAGATGACTCACCCTTCAACTCGGAGCTCCCGGACGAGGAGTCCCTTGCTACTCAATAGCAACAACTGATTGAACAGAGCGGAGATGTCTTGCATTACTGGCAGCAAAGCGCTCTCACAACCACTGTTGCTCAATCACAACAACCAGTTGAACAGAGTAGAGATGTCTTGCATTATTGACAGCCCAACGCTCTCACAACCAGCGTACCTTGCTGGGAGCTTTACTTCGATGGTGCTTCCCGAGGGATCACCAGGAGCACCCAGGATCCAGCCACCACGGTAGGTTCCGGCATTGTTTTCCTGACTCCTCAGGGCAGAGTTTTGTACAACTCCTGCGCCCTCATGAAGTCCCTAACCAACAATGAAGTCGAGTATGAAGCTCTACTTATTGGGCACCAGATGGCTCTCCACATGGGCATTAAATGTGCAGAAACCCAAAATTAAAAAATGAGAAATAAAATTTTCAATTTGATTATGTAATTAAAATTTTCATGAAATAATCAAATTTCATTTTTACTATATGAAATAAGCTAGTTTATTGAATTTACTTGAATCAACTAGAAGTAAATAGAGATTAAATGCTTTGCACCTTAGATAAATCAATAGTAAGCCCAATAAAAGTCCATGTAATGGACTAGGATCACAATTGGCCCATTGGATAATCCAAAATGGGCTGAATTAATGGATTAAAGGATTTGTTAAAGGATAAATTGACCTAAATTCGTAACATGTGTTTAATATGCAATTTTAGGGATTTTAATAATCCCATTTCTAGAAGATTTGACTCAAAAATGGACCCTTACCTACCAGCCACCTTGGACCAGCCGTTTTTACACTGAATTCACACTTAAGATGGTCTAGATTAAGAGGAGAAATTGTATTTTTCTTCTAAAACAAGTTCATGGGGTTGGTGGATTTAGGTAAGGAAATTTTGACCCATTTTACCAAATTTTGACTATAAATAGAATCCCATTCGACCCTCAAACCATCCCTGGAAGTTAAGTTTATGCTGCTGCGAAGATTCGTGGAGATTTGAAGGAGGATTTGGAAGATCAAGGGTTTTCTTTATATATTTGGGGATAATCTTAGATCTGTCAAAAGGTAGGTGTCTCTCAGGCTAAACTCAAATCAATGCATTCTAACTTGTTCATTTTTCTGTCCTCTTTCCATTGATAGCTCATTTGTTAAATTCCATTGAGAAATGAGAAAGTTATGATCATTTTACCCCTTGATATTTCAGTTCCGTTTTCGGAATCTTAAGGCACTATACATCAGTAGCGCGTCCTTAACGCGCTGGCCCGATATAGCGCGTTCATAACGTGTTCATACAGACCCTGCCCCTTTGACCAAACTTTCAAATATAATCGTATAATAATATAGTGCAAAATTCAAGATCGCGATATAGGAACATAGCGCGTTCATCATGAACGCGCTATGGATGTATAGCGCGATCATAGTTTAAAAATCCAATGACCGAGGGTCAAATTTTAGTATTTCTAAAATGGATATATTATACCTAGAGTATGTATATATATATCAGGAATGTATATCTATCATGGTTTATCTAGAACCCATCTCTCTCTGTTCCTGAACGCGCCATCCACATATAGCGTGTTCTTGAGGAACGCGCTCGCTACCTATAGCGCATTCATAAAATTTTTTCCAGAAAGATTTCTGTCAATCAAATATTATATTTTGAATATGTATATATGCTGTTCTGAACGCGACCCTGTGCTATAGCGCGTTCACAGATAGAAACATAAAAACCAACCGCACCGCGACCGCGACTCGGCTCGGCACGGCACAGCGCGGCGCGGCACAAATAAATAAATAAATATATTACTGGTTTTGTATCAACTCACAACTCGAGCCCACATCCTATGCCCCTTGGGTCATGACCCAAGGGTGAGTTCTCCAACATATAAAGCCATGCAAGTTTTTTGTAACTTCCAATATGGGACAAAACTTAAGCCAATATCCAACATGAACTATATCACTTGAAAATCTACATTAGTTACATGTATATAATCACCATATAATCACCAAAAGTAATAAATGGTAATATTAGCATGTTTTGATTATTATGACATGTTAAAAATTTATTTTGTAAAATAAAATTATTATTTTTGCATGTAAAAATCTTTTTCAACATGTTAAGCTTATTTTCAGCAAGTTAGAGTTATTTTTGACATACACTTTTATTTTCTTATCATAAGGTTAATTAATGTATAAATAAATACTAATATCTAAACTCGTGATTGAAATTCATAAAACACATATAGTTCCATAGCTAAAAATTGATGTTTTACGATTCTAAAATTAAGATAAGATAGTTAAAAATAATTCTAATAACATTATTATCTTAAAATTTCTTCCTACTTACCGTTCATTTTTGAACTCCATGACTTAATGTCGTTAAACATTATGCCTTAAAATTATTACCTACTTTTCTTGCAACTTCTGTAAATTTTGTCAATTCTGTGCTTATTACGAACATCATTTTCTTGAAATTCTTAGCCATATACATTAAGTGGATGTCTAAACGTACTTGGGATCTTCGGATCCATATGACTCAATGTCTGGCATTAATGGGGCCCGGTCTGGTCCTGGGGGGAGCGCCCGAAAGTACTTGTACCCATGGGAGTTGATTGACCAACGGTGTGGCATTGCACCAAAGTGCATGATAGATTTACTTGATACGACATTCCACTATTCGTACTTGTTTACTTGTTACTTGTTTACTTGAAAATTACATGAATTACTTGACTTGCGTGAAAATGGCCAATTACATGGAATTCTTTACTTGTTCAAAGTCATTACTTGGAAATTCATCTTGATATCATATCATCTCAATTACTTGGAAATTCTATTCATGTTTATACACTTCCCGATACAAGTTAGACAATTGTTTAAATTGTTAATACTTAAAGATTGCCTGGTTCATAGAGATATAAAATCCTACTGAGCTTTTAGCTCACCCTACGTTTTGGTTAATTGTTACAGGAAATGACATTGAACATGGGAATGGACAAGAGTGAGAGAGTGTTTTCCTTTTTACCTAGGTTTATGTAGATCAACTAGTGATTTTACAAGAATGTTGTACTTTGGGATTGGAAGTTGTAATTTGCCTTTATGGCTTATGAATTAGTGTTGTAATACTTCATTTTGATTGAATAAAAGTATCATTTTCCCGTTCATTTCTGACTTTAGAAATAAAATTGTACATGCTCTGATCGACACGTTTGTTTACGACTCGTCGCGCCCTCGATATTCCGCGTCGGGACGTGACAGTCTTTGTGGTATCAAAGCCTAGGTTACATCAAATCCTAGGTTTCACAAGTATAGGTTCATTCTTAAACTTTGGATAGGTTTAGATCAATATCTAGAAATTGGATAGGTCTCAAAACCTTCCCGGTAAGATTGGGTAGAAACACGGGTTAAATGAGAATTATCAAGAAATAAATACCACAACAAAAATAATAAACCTTGGAATTATGGTTTCAGGCTAATTCTCGCAAATGGCCGCCGAGAGAGCTCAATGGCGCGAGATGCAGCGGACCGTTCAAGGCTTAACACAAGCCCTCCAACAGGTTGCTCAGGGAGGAGCAAACCGAGGAGCCGGAGACTTGCATAGAAATTTCCGGAGCATGAACCCTCCCAAGTTCGCTGGATCTACGGATCCGGATGAAGCCGAACACTGGATTAAGGAGATCGAGAGGATATTCCGAGTCATGCAATGCACCGATGAGGAAAAGGTCCTACTCGCTACTTTCCAACTGGAAAGGGATGCACGTGCGTGGTGGGAATCAGTCGAAGCTACTTTATCGCACGACCAAATTCTATGGGAAGAGTTTGTGGAACACTTCAATAGTAAATACTTCTCCGATCGAGTACAAGAAAGGAAGGCCGCCGAGTTTGCCGCTTTGAAACAAAGGGGTTTATCAGTTGCGGAATATGAAGCTCAATTTTCGAGGTTATCTCGGTACGCTCCACATCTCGTGGGTACTGACAAGATGAAGGCATGGAGATTTCTTAATGGCCTTAAGCCTCAATATATTACTCAACTGCCCCGATGGATATCCAAATTTATTCTGATGTGGTACGGAGAGCACAACTCCTAGAAGATGCAACGGAGTTATCGGATCGCATCCGAGGAAGGGAAGCCAAGAGAGAGCAAGTTACTGGGTCCGGAAGTTTCAAACCTTCCTTCGGAAGAAAAGGCCCAATGACGGGCGTAATTTCATCAAGGATGGGCGAAATTTCAACAAGGTGGACGTAATTTTCATGGGGACAAGAATCGAGGACATTCGACAAGCAAATTATCCCTATATCAGCAACATCAAAGGAATTATGCAAATACTGCGAGAAGCCCGGACATAAAGCTGAGGAATGTTGGAGAAAGCTCGGTGCATGTCTTCGATGCGGGAGTCGGGAGCATAGGATCCCGAATTGCCCTCTTCTCAACGAGCAAGCTCCATCACCGGCAAAGCTTCCTATTATTGCCAAGAAGCCAGGAAGACTTCAAGCCCTTATGGGTAAGGAACCTATTGAGGAAGGAGGCATCGTGGAAGGTACTCTTTTCATATACTCCAAGCCTGCCTCTGTCTTATTTGACACCGGAGCTACGCATTCATTTATATCTAGAAGATTTGCTGGTCTTTTATCTGTGAAGCATGTTCCATTAAATTCTACACTTACCATTACTACACCTATTGGAATGGGAACGGAGATTAAACACGTCTATCCTGATAGTGAAATTCTAATTAGTGGTTATAACTTACCCGCTGATTTGGTATGCATGGAGATGGAAGGATATGATGTTATTTTGGGTGCCGACTAGCTATCTACACATGGTGCTAGTGTCAATTGCAAGTTGGGTACGGTAACATTCATAGGTTACCCCGACTTTCTATTTTCGGGTATCAGGCATTCCAAGCACATACCTCTAATTTCGGCCCTCAAGGCCGAGAAATTCTTAAGGAAGGGTTGTGTCGGTTTCTTAGTTTCTATCACTATGACCGAGCACACGGAACCCATTCTAAAGGACATTCCTATCGTTCGGGATTATTCTAACGTATTTTCGGACGAGTTGCCTGGTATTCCACCTGAGAGAGAAGTGGTTTTCTCTATTGATTTAATTCCGGGAGCGGCACCAGTTTCTAAAGCTCCATATCGGATGTCTGCCGTGGAAATGAAAGAATTAAAGGATCAATTATTGGAATTACTGGAGAAGGGGTTTATCCGACCAAGTACTTCACCTTGGGGAGCCCCGGTCTTATTTGTCAAGAAGAAGGATGGTTCGATGAGGTTATGTGTTGATTATCGGCAACTGAATCAACTCA
This sequence comes from Amorphophallus konjac, assembly GCA_022559845.1. Taxonomy (NCBI): domain Eukaryota; kingdom Viridiplantae; phylum Streptophyta; class Magnoliopsida; order Alismatales; family Araceae; genus Amorphophallus; species Amorphophallus konjac. The sequence goes on along the minus strand of CM040122.1, from coordinate 304,990,337 downwards.
CCATCAAGAATAAATATCCATTGCCGAGAATTGATGAATTATTCGACCAGATTTCTGGAGCTCAATATTTCTCAAAGATCGACCTTCGATCTGGTTATCATCAATTGAAGATCAAGGAAAGTGATATTCACAAGACTGCATTCCGGAGTAGGTATGGACATAACGAGTTCACCGTTATGCCTTTTGGCTTAACAAATGTGCCTGCCGCATTTATGCAAATGATGAACAGCGTATTCAGGCCGTACCTCAATCAATTTGTGGTTGTCTTCATCGACGACATTTTGATCTACTCCAAGTCAAAGGAAGAACATGAGGAACATCTCAAGAAGGCCCTTCAATTATTAAGAGATCACAAGCTTTATGCCAAATTAAGCAAGTGTGATTTCTGGTTGGAGGAAGTTTCTTTTCTCGGTCACATAATTTCCCGGAATGGTATCGCCGTCGATCCTTCAAAGGTCGAGGCCGTAAAGAATTGGGAAAGACCTACTAGTGTGACGGAAATCCGAAGTTTCTTGGGATTGGCTGGATATTATCGAAGATTTATCAAGGATTTCTCAAAGATCGCAGTATCTTTAACAAGATTGACAAGGAAGGAGAATCCTTTTATATGGTCCGAGGAATGCGAGAAAAGCTTTCAAACTTTAAAGGATTGTCTCACGACTGCTCCTATTCTCACATTACCTACGGAAGGAGGAGGATTCGAAGTGTATGCTGATGCATCTGGAATTGGCCTAGGTTGCGTATTGATGCAACATGGCAAGGTCATAGCTTATTCTCACGGCAATTGAAGAAGCACGAGGAAAATTATCCCGTACATGACCTAGAGCTGGCAGCTGTGGTCTTTGCTTTGAAGATCTGGCGACATTACCTCTATGGCGAAGCCTTTACGGTGTATTCTGATCACAAGAGTCTCAAATATTTATTCTCTCAAAAGGAGCTCAATATGAGACAAAGACGGTGGTTGGAATATTTAAAGATTTTGACTTCTCTATACAATATCACCCTGGAAAGGCAATGCCGTAGCTGATGCACTTAGCCGAAACCAATGGCTTTATTATCGAGCATGATGGTTAAAGAATGGCATCTACTTGAAGAAATGGCCAACTTAAACCTCAATATGGAGGAGAAGGAAGACGGAGTGTTTATTGCAAATATTCGACTCCAACCCGAGTTACTCTCGGAAATCAAGGAACGGCAAGTTGATGATCCGTTGATCGTGAAAATTAAAGACAAATTAGATCAACGATCGGATTTCCTTCTGGCTAATGATGGAAGGCTATTATTCAAAGGAAGAACTTGTGTACCCGATTGTTCTACTATCAAGGGTAAAATCCTAAAAGAAGCACATCGGTCAAGGTACACTATTCACCCCGGTGCTACAAAAATGTACCAAGACCTCAAGAGAACATTCTGGTGGCCTAATATGAAGAGAGAGGTAGCCGAGTTCGTAAACCGATGTTTGGTTTGTCAACAAGTCAAGGCCGAACACCTCAAACTTGCTGGCAAGCTCAAGCCTCTCGAAATACCGGAATGAAAATAGGATAGTATCGGTATGGACTTCATTGTTGGATTACCGAAGACCCGAAGTGGTTTCGATGCTATATGGGTAATTGTGGATCGGTTAACAAAGTCCGCTCACTTTTTACCTATCAAGACTAGATGGACGGTGGATGTTCTAGCCGCCTTATATATCAAGGAGATCGTAAGGTTGCATGGTATTCCAAGCTCTATTATTTCGGACCGAGATCCGAGATTCACCTCTCACTTCTGGAAGGGTTTACAATCGTCTATGGGTACTAGACTAAGGTTTAGTACGGCTTTTCACCCTCAGACGGATGGACAAACCGAGAGGACGAATCAAATTATTGAAGATATGTTGAGAGCCTGCATGATTGACTTCGGTGGTAGTTGGCATGAACATTTACCGCTGACTGAGTTCGCTTATAACAATAGCTATCAGTCGAGTATTCAAATGGCACCATTCGAAGCATTATATGGCCGAAGTTGCAGATCGCCTCTATGCTGGAGCGAGGTTGGTGACAAGGGATTGATTGGTCCCGACATTGTCCAAGACACAACTGACAAAGTCCAGTTAATACAAGAAAGGCTAAAGGTGGCCCAATCAAGGCAAAAGAGTTATGCCGACAATCGGAGGAGAGATCTTGAATTCCAAGTGGGGGAGCATGTCTTCTTAAAGATCTCACCCACCCGTGGAATTAGAAGATTCGGCATCAAAGGAAAGCTAAGTCTGAGATTTATCGGCCCTTTTGAGATTCTGGAGAGAATCGGCGAGGTAGCATACAAGCTGGCCTTACCTCCTCAACTGGCTGGTGTACACGACGTATTCCATGTATCCATGCTAAGGAAATACGTCTATGATCCTTCACATGTGATTCAATTTGAAGAATTGAAACTCCAAAAGGACTTATCATATGAAGAAAGACCGATCAAGATACTAGATCAAAAATTACACCAACTGAGAAATCGGGCCATACCGATGCTGAAAGTCTAATGGAGCAAGCGTGGGTTCGAGGAAGCAACCTGGGAATTGGAAGAATCCATCAAAAAGAAATACCCGGATTTATTCTCAGGTTAGAAATTCGACCTTTCTACTTGAATTTTTGAATTTTAGTTATATAATGTGAATTTGGAGGACCAAATTCTTTTAAGTGGGGGAGGATGTAGAAACTCAAAATTTAAAAATGAGAAATAAAATTTTCAATTTGATTATGTAATTAAAATTTTCATGAAATAATCAAATTTCATTTTTACTATATGAAATAAGCTAGTTTATTGAATTTACTTGAATCAACTAGAAGTAAATAGAGATTAAATGCTTTGCACCTTAGATAAATCAATAGTAAGCCCAATAAAAGTCCATGTAATGGACTAGGATCACAATTGGCCCATTGGATAATCAAAATGGGCTGAATTAATGGATTAAAGGATTTGTTAAAGGATAAATTGACCTAAATTCGTAACATGTGTTTAATATGAATTTTAGGGATTTTAATAATCCCATTTCTAGAAGATTTGACTCAAAAATGGACCCTTACCTACCAGCCACCTTGGACCAGCCGTTTTTACACTGAATTCACACTTAAGATGGTCTAGATTAAGAGGAGAAATTGTATTTTTCTTCTAAACCGAGTTCATGGGGTTGGTGGATTTAGGTAAGGAAATTTTGACCCATTTTACCAAGTTTTGGCTATAAATAGAACCCCATTCGACCCTCAAACCATCCCTAGAAGTTAAGTTTATGCTGCTGCGAAGATTCGTGGAGATTTGAAGGAGGATTTGGAAGATCAAGGGTTTTCTTTATATATTTGGGGATAATCTTAGATCCATCAAAAGGTAGGTGTCTCTCAGGCTAAACTCAAATCAATGCATGCTAACTTATTCATTTTTCTATCCTCTTTCCATTGATAGCTCATTTGTTAAATTCCATTGAGAAATGAGAAAGTTATGATAATTTTACCCCTTGATATTTCAGTTCCGTTTTCGGAATCTTAAGGCGCTATACATCAGTAGCGCGTCCTTAACGCGCTGGCCCGATATAGCGCGTTCATAACGTGTTCATACAGACCCTGCCCCTTTGACCAAACTTTCAAATATAATCGTATAATAATATAGTGCAAAATTCAAGATCGCGCTATAGGAACATAGCGCGTTCATCATGAACGCGCTATGGATGTATAGCGCGATCATAGTTTAAAAATCCAATGACCGAGGGTCAAATTTTAGTATTTCTAAAATGGATATATTATACCTAGAGTATGTATATATATATCAGGAATGTATATCTATCATGGTTTACCCAGAACCCATCTCTTTAACCTAGTTTTCAAAATTCTTAAATATACCCCTCTATTCCTGAACGCGCCATCCACATATAGCGCGTTCTTGAGGAACGCGCTCGCTACCTATAGCGCGTTCATAAAATTTTTTTTCCAGAAAGATTTCTGTCAATCAAATATTATATTTTGAATATGTATATATGTTGTTCTGAACGCGACCCTGTGCTATAGCGCGTTCACAGACAGAAACATGAAAACCAACCGCACCGCGACCTCGGCTCGGCTCGGGACAAATAAATAAATATATTACTGGTTTTGTATCAACCCACAACTCGAGCCCACATCCTATGCCCCTTGGGTCCTGACCCAAGGGTGAGTTCTCCAACATATAAAGTCATGCAAGTTTTTTGTAACTTCCAATATGGGACAAAACTTAAGCCGCTATCCAACATGAACTATATCACTTGAAAATCTACATTAGTTACATGTATATAATCACCATATAATCACCAAAAGTAATAAATGGTAATATTAGCATGTTTTGATTATTATGACATGTTAAAAATTTATTTTGTAAAATAAAATTATTATTTTTGCATGTAAAAATCTTTTTCAACATGTTAAGCTTATTTTCAGCAAGTTAGAGTTATTTTTGACATACACTTTTATTTTCTTATCATAAGGTTAATTAATGTATGAATAAATACTAATATCTAAACTCGTGATTGAAATTCATAAAACACATATAGTTCCATAGCTAAAAATTGATGTTTTACGATTCTAAAATTAAGATAAGATAGTTAAAAATAATTCTAATAACATTATTATCTTAAAATTTCTTCCTACTTACCGTTCATTTTTGAACTCCATGACTTAATGTCGTTAAACATTATGCCTTAAATTATTATCTACTTTTCTTGCAACTTCTGTAAATTTTGTCAATTCTGTGCTTATTACAAACATCATTTTCTTGAAATTCTTGGCCATATACATTAAGTGGATGTCTAAACGTACTTGGGATCTTCGGATCCATATGACTCAATGCCTGGCATTAATGGGGCCCGGTCTGGTCCTGGGGGGAGCGCCCGAAAGTACTTGTGCCCATGGGAGTTGATTGACCAACGGTGTGGCATTGCACCGAAGTGCATGATAGATTTACTTGATACGGCATTCCACTATTCGTACTTGTTTACTTGTTACTTGTTTACTTGAAAATTACATGAATTACTTGACTTGTGTGAAAATGGCCAATTACATGAAATTCTTTACTTGTTCAAAGTCATTACTTGGAAATTCATCTTGATATCATATCATCTCAATTACTTGGAAATTCCATTCATGTTTATACACTTCCCGATACAAGTTAGAAAATTGTTTAAATTGTTAATACTTAAAGATTGCCTGGTTCATAGAGATATAAAATCCTACTGAGCTTTTAGCTCACCCTACATTTTGGTTAATTGTTGCAGGAAATGACATTGAACATGGGAATGGACAAGAGTGAGAGAGTGTTTTCCTTTTTACCTAGGTTTATGTAGATCAACTAGTGATTTTACAAGAATGTTGTACTTTGGGATTGGAAGTTGTAATTTACCTTTATGGCTTATGAATTAGTGTTGTAATACTTCATTTTGATTGAATAAAAGTATCATTTTCCTGTTCATTTTTGACTTTAGAAATAAAATTGTACATGCTCTGATCGACACGCGTGTTTACGACTCGTCGCGCCCTCGATATTCCACGTCGGGACGTGACAAAATGCCTCAAAGCCTACGGGGACTCCCAGTTGATAGTCCGGCAGGTCCTCGGTATCTATGACGTGCGGAAGCCAGAGTTGGTTCCATACCACACCGCCGTCACCAGATTAACCAAGAATTTCTATTTTTTCGAAATAGATCACATTCCCAAAAGCAGCAACGCTCAGGCGGATGCCTTAGCAAACTTGGCCGTGGCCATCAAGCTCCCGCCTGAGGGTGAGGTCGACATCGTCATCAAGCACCAAAGACTGATGCCGAGCTCATTTGAAGGCAACACCAGTCTCACCATTTACGAGGTCCATGACCTTGACCAAAGCACACCTCCAGAAGAGGATGATTGGCGTTCGCCTATCATCAAATTCAAGAAAGGGTGGCTTCTACCTGACCAAGCTCAAAGAGTCTAGCTACTCCGCTGAGCAATCTCTTACGAGTTGATTGGCGACTCCCTGTATCGGCTCGTCCACAAGAAGGATAAGTCGATTCTCCAGAGATGTGTCTCTCTAGCGGAAGCTCGAGCCATCACGCAGGAGGTTCACTCCGGGTTGTGCGGTGCACACCAGGCCGGAGACCGAATGAAGCACAACATCAAGCTCAAAGGCTTCTACTGGCCAACCATGTACGCGGATTGCATCCAGTATGCCCGTACGTGCCATCAATGCCAAGCCTTTGGCTCGGTACCCAGGAAACCTCCTAACCCACTGCGCCCTACAGCCCCCACTTGGCCATTCGCTGAGTGGGGTATGGGCATCGCGGGGCCTTTTCCGCCATCTTCCAAGGGCCATAAATACACCTTGGCCGCTACTGACTACTTCTCTCATTGGGCGGAGGCTCTCCCGTTGCGAGAGGTCACCGGCGAGGTGGTTGCCAGATTCGTCCGGCACAACATCATATACCGATTCGGTACTCCCAGTCGCATTGTGTCCGACAACGGGACACCATTCAAGAATAAGGCAGTGTACCAACTAGCGGCCAAATTCCAAATCGACTAGAGAACCTCTTCGGTCTACAACCCTCAGGCTAATGGCTTAGCGAAAGCCTTCAACAAAACCCTCTGCAAGCTTCTGGCTAAGATGGTTAGCCACCAGAAACGCGACTGGGGTGAAAAGATCTTTGAAGCATTGTGGGCTTATCGGACGGTCTACAAAACCCCCGTGGGGGCTTGCCGTTCTCCCTTGCTTACGGGGCAGAAGCAGTTATCCCCATCGAAGTCCAGTTAGCCTCTTATCATGTGGCCATCCACACCGGCCTTGCCGGCCTTGATGAAAATGAGTACCAGAGAATGCTAGAAGAGCTCACCGATCTAGAAGGCAAGTGACTCGAAGCCTACAAACACCTGCAAGCATATCAGGCTCGCATGGCCCGGGCCTACGACAAGCTCGTCAGGCAGCGAGCTTTCAATCAAGGTGATCTCGTCATGATCAAGGAAAAAGAGGTCATGGCAGGGCGCTCCAGTGGAAAATTGTAGCCAAATTGGCGAGGTCCATACATCATCCAGAATGTCTATGAGGGTGGGGCCTACACGGTTGTTGATCACAAAGGACACAGACCGTTCCCGCCTCTCAATAGCAAACACATGAAGCTATACTATGCGCCACAGCATGAGTTCGCGCGCCAGCCAGACTAAGGCGCACGTCCCAGCTACTACCAATAAGGCCGGTCCTCCCCCATGGAGGATCCCACCGGCCAGTCCTCCCGGTCTTCAATTCCCAGTAAACCAGTCAGCTTAGCTCCTCGGAACCGCCGCCAGGCATCCGCGGGGACTGATCTCCTGCCCTCATTCCCGTCACCACGGGAGCACGGGCCCTTCTACCCCAGCGCTAGTCTAGCCGCCAGGCTCACAGGTAAGTAAAAAATATATATATAAATAAAAAATGGGGTTAAAAATAGAGATGTCCCGGCAGACCCAGTCATCCTCACCATAATAGGGTCGCTGGGGGCAAAAAGGCCAATAACCCAGCTGAGGTGAAAACCCGAAAGGGCACCTCAGGTAAAATCGGGGAACCCCTCGACGTGAAAACCCGCAAGGGCATGTCGAAAAAAGCTAAAGGGGGTCGGCTCTAGCGAAAACCCGAAAGGGCGGTAGAGCTGATAACGAGAAAATCTTCTTCTCCCTACCAGTCAGAAACGGCCTTCCGCCTATTCCTTGGCGGGCCGTTAGCTTCACCCAGAACCAGCCTCCAATACACTTGCATTGCTACGGTGCAAACCCTTCAATCCCCAGTCAACCTTGCGTTATTCCTTCTTAGCTAGGCCAACCTTTGGCCCTTACCTCAACATCACAGCTCAACCAGTCCCTGTGACAGTCAAACTTCCAGTCACCGTCTCGATAAATCTATATCCCGAAGCATTTCGAGACATTTATCATTCTCTGCCCCTACATCCCACATATCCTGCAAATCCAAAGCCCTCCAGTTCAATATAATCCCAGTTTCCCCCATACAATCCCAGATCCACTAGTTACAACTCCAGTTATACCTTGCCATGGTAAAGTGGCCCTCCGCCACCATGGCTTGAGGATTTCTAAAAACCCTTACAAATGGTCGAACAATGTTCGGCTATCCACACCTTCCAGTCTCAGGTTACGTCCCCTGACAGCAACATGTTATGGACGGCAGTCTCAAAATATATATATATATATATATATATATATATATATATATATATATATATATATATATAATGGGGTTAACAATAGAGATACCCCGGCGGCCTCAGTCAACTCTCTTTACGAGGCGACTGAGGGCAAAAAATGCCACCAACCCAACTGAGGTGAAAACCCGAAAGGGCGTCTCAGGTAAAATTGGGTAACCCCTCGGTGTGAAAACCCACAAGGGCGCATCGAAAAAAGCTAAAGGGGGCCAGCTCTGGCGAAAACCTGCAAGGGCAGTAGAGCTGGTAAAGGGAAAAAAAACTCTCTCCCTCTCCACTTTCCACTTACAAAGCCATTGGCCATAACACGTCCCGATGGCGAGCTCAATATCACTTCACAAAAATGGTGGCCACTACACCCCCGAGGGTCGGTCATCGCCAACTCCAGCTTCCAATTTCGGCTACAACGCCTTCCTAGGCCAGCCGCTAGTCTCCCAGTTCTAGTTTCGGCTACAACACCTTCACAGGCCAACCGCCAGTCTCCAACTTCCAGTTTCGGCTACAACGCCTTCACAGGCCAGCCGCCAGTCTTCAATTCCAGTTTTGGCTACAACGCCTTCACAGGCCAGCCGCCAGTCCCCGGCTTCCAGTTTCAGCTACAATGCCTTCACAGGCCAGCCGCCAGTCTCCAGCTTCCAGCTTCGGCTACAATGCCTTCACAGGCCAACCGCCAGTCTCCAGCTTCCAGCTTCGGCTACAACACCTTCACAGGCTAGCCGCCAGTCCCCAGCTTCCGATTTCGGCTACAACGCCTTCATAGGCCAGCCACCAGCCTTCAACTCCAATTTCGGCTACAACGCCTTCATAGGCCAGCCGCCAGCCTCCAGTCCCAGTACCCTGACTATAACGCCCTTACACGCCAGCCACCAATTTCTATCTCCAGTCACCGGCTATAACGCCCTTACGGGCCAACTGCCAGCTCCTAGTTCCAATTTCGGTCGCAATCCCTCTACGGGTGGACCACTCAATCCCAGTCTCGCTCGCGGCCCCTGGCTGTGATGCCCTTTCGGGCCATCCGGCCAGCTCAGTCTCAATTTTCCAAGTCCAGAAGAGCTACATGACCGGTTAACAACATGCAAACAACCAGCATCCAGTACCCAGTACCCAATATCCAGTCACACTACTCTCCTCACCCAGCCTTTTACCTCAGCTCCAGACCCGAATAAAACCCAGTTCGCTGCTCCCTATATTGGTACGTGTTAAAACAACCAAGTGCGACCAAGAGTAAGTGGCAGCCATCCCTTGTATCCAACCCTACCCCTACTCCACAGACTAGGGAGAAGAACAACTCAACAAACAACAACACAAAAATCTAGAATTTGTCATTGATACTCTATAATAGGGAGCCCAAGACATGCCCTTGGGGTAACAAAGGTACACTGTCCGGATAACAAAAAGGGGGAAGGGAAGTGATACAATCACGGCCTAGCCTCGCTCCCCTCCAGCTCTACCAAGCGGGACTCCGCAGCTACGAGCTCCGCCTCCAAGGTCAACGCAAGCTGAACGCTGGCCTCGGCTCCAGCTTCGGCAGTCCGCCACTCAGCTCTAGCAAGCTCTACAGCTCGCCGCTGCTCCTCCAAGGCCTTCTGCAGGGCCTCCGCTCTGCTGGTCGCCTCGCTCAGCAGCCTGGCATGGTCCTGAGCAAGAGACACGACCGCATCGGCAAGCCTCCTCTACTCAGTCGCAGCTGCCGTAAGCTGAATGCACTGCTCCCATACCTCCCGAATGGTCGCTAGCCGCTGTGCCTGCCGCTCCTGAGCCTCTCGAAGCCGCAGGTACTCCACCCAGATGTCGGCCAAGCCAGACATCCAGGGCCCACGAGGGAAGCCAAGGCCGTGGTAGCCGCGCGTGCACTCCCTCAATCGGTGCCGAAGCTCACCCGGGGAAGGCAGAGGGTCACCCTCCACATAGCCCCGGGCTCGTTGTAGTAAGGCTCCACCTACACTGGCGTCCAGCAACGGCTCCGGTGGGGAAACAGATGTAGGCCACTCAACCTCCAGCTCGAGGGAAGAGTGACCCATCTCAGCCAGCACCCCAGAAGGACCTGCACAATCCCTCCAAACAGTGAATAGGTCAACAATGCTCAGGGTCTCCCTATGACAAGACAAGGTGGAAAACCTGACAAAGGCCCTGACTCTCACCTGCGGTAGCTCCTGCCGCGCCTGTGACTTCCCCGCTCGGGGTCGATGAAGGCAACCTCTCCTCCACCCCGGTACTGTCCTCTGCCGGAGTCGGAGAGGGTGGGGACTCCCCTCCAACCCGGTCCTCCCCAATGGCCATTGGGGTGACAGAAGGCTCCTCCCGACCCTCCTCGGCAGGAGCCGACGCATGTTCTCCCTTAGTCTCCAGTCCTGGACATAACCCAAAAACGTCAGCACTCTGCCATAAATTCTGTATCAAAACTAAGGCGAAGACAAGGAGAAGCCGCATATACCTTCCAGCGCCGCCTCCATCTCAGCATCCCCGGCAGAAGAGGCCTCAGAGGAAGAATAAGAACTCGAGCTCGAGCTCTCGTCAGTCTCCATCGTGGCGCTGCCACCCTCTGAAGAACCAGATGGGATCTCTGATGAACCCCCAGTCGTAGGCGAATCAGGGGCACCTATACATCAACAAGCCAGATTAGGCTATCATCAAGTTCAGCCTTACATAAAGACAGCTCCCTAGTCAAAGGTGCTAGGGAAGATGCTCACCAGTCGGGGCGTCTCCTTCAGAAACCCCCTCAATGTCGACAAACTCCTCGTCGCCCTCAGCATTAGCTGCGATGGGAGGGTTGTCTCCTGATGGCCGGTCTGTGTCCTGAGGGAGCTCTCCCTCCTCCAGAGGGGAAGAGGTACCTACAATCCATCCCAGTCAAAGCTCAGCATGGGTGGGAAAGTCAAATAATCCACCCTGAAATAATCAAGTGCTCAGTTACATACCTGATGGTCCTACACTAGCGGACTCCACCAGTCCCACCGTACAGGCTGACACTACGCTCGGCAAAGGTGGGAAAAGCACCCTCGTCAGCAACGGCGGTGGTCTACCCAACGTGTCCTCAACAGTGGCTGGGGGCACGGAAGTCTCCGGTTCGGGCTCATCTCCGAAAGATGGCAAGGCCACTAACGGGCCGGCATCCGCCAATTCCCAGATCATCTCCAGGGTCATCGATGTGTCCTCACCTGCCAAACCAGCAGCATAAGTCAAGTCAATAATTTTGGCTTGCTAAAAGAAGCTCGACAGCAACAAGAAGATCCCCTCTACGGCAGTCGGGCACTCACCCTGACAACTGCTGGCCACCGTGGGCCCTGGCTCGTTAACCTGGCCAGGCACTTCACCCTGTGTCCCAGCAGGGGCCTCGGCCCCTGGTGCCTCTGCCCCCCCTGCATAATCCAGATGGTCACAATAAATAACAAGAGGCAAATCAAAGTTGTGGCATACGCCCAAGGTCAGGAGCTCTCACCTGCACGGGCTCCTCCCGCAGCTGTCCACGACTCAAAGTCGGGGAAGTCCTCTATGTTGGGGAAAGGTTTGCTCATCAGGCGCGTAAGCTCCTCCATGTCAACCTCCCCTCCGGCTTCCTCCTCACGCGGGGGATCCGCCTCTCGAGGAGGTGAAAAGGTCACCTCCACACCAGCCGCCAGCGAAGCTGCAATAGACAGACGAGTCCAACAAAATAAGAATTAGTCAGTCATATTGGCTAAACCAGATAAAAAACAAAGGGGTTGGGGTGACACTCACTCAAGGCCGTCTCCTCCTCAACTCGCTCTCCAGTCTGGGGTCCCTCAGATGACCCACCAGTCTTAATCGCGGCACCCGCCATACGAGGGCGTTTCCTCCGAGGCTGCAGACCTCCGTCCCCATTCCCTGAGGATGTTCCCGTGGAGGGCTGATCCCCCTCCGCCACAGAACCTGCTGACAAACACAGCAATATACAACATCTCAGTTCTGTAGCTAAGACTTATAGAATGAAAGAAAGAGAACAGGCTAAGGGAGGAAAGCCTAACCTGAAGCCCCAAAGGGGGTCAAGGGCAGAGGCACCAGCTGCTCCATCCCTATCGCCAAGGCTCGGGCCGCCATCGTCACGGCCTCCCGAATGTCCCGTGGGGTGCGGGCGCACTCAATTTGGGACACAAACTCCACGGGTCCAACTGACCCAACCGCATGGGCGATGTGTCACCTCCAATCATCGACCGCTGTATCGGCAAAGCTCCTGTGTGGGAGCTCTCGGTCCAGCGACCCTCTGCCCCAGATGCCATAATCCGCCAAGAACTGAGTCCACCAAGCCCAAGGTGCCCTCGGTCGAGACACCTTCACTCCGGTCGCAGTCGCCGATGCCTGTCCCAGAGGCTTTAGTGCCCCTCCGTTGCTTCGGCTCCCAGGAGACAAACCCCGGCCACTCCGGGGCCACTGTGCCGCAATCCGCTCGACCTCTCGGTGGATCCGAGCAACACGGGTCCTCACGTACCCCTCATCCAGCGCAACGGGAGGTAGATCCTCCCTCAACAGGCGACTCTCCTCTGCCTTCCAAATTGCGGAAGCCTTCTGTCGGTATAGATGATTGTGCCCGAACCACCACCGGGTGTAATGCACGTCGAATCGTCCCCGACAACCCGGCTCCGACATTGGGAGTCACTCCGACATCGAGAGTCGCTCCGGCTCCCGACGGCAATAGAAATCCCACCAGGCCGCTGCAAGAAGGTGGGTGTCCTTGCCCTTATACTGTCTGCCTGTCAGATGGAACTCCCTGTTCGGCGGGATCCCCTGGTCGTACCCAAAGTTTCTGGCAAAGCGATGTGGGTAGTACGGCTCTAGGAAGCTCATAGCCGACCGGTGCAATGCCAACACAGCTACTCGAGTGCTCAGTATCCACTCAGTCCGCGGTCTCGCATCGGTAGTCCCCTGACTGGGATGGGTGATGGCCGCCCCTCCACCTGAGGCCCCCAGAAAGAGGCCAGAGTCCCTCGCTGCACTGTCGAAGGGTAGTCCCTCCTCACCCCGGGTGGGCAGGTAACAAAGGGCCCTCCTAGCCCCCTCAAGATGCTCCTCTGTGTCGCCATCCCGCTGCCCAGTAAACCTGAACAAAAGTGGTGCCGTCGGGTTCGCCACAGTACCTCGCGTCACCAGTCCCGGGAAAAGCAACCTGACCCACACACTAAGGTAGTGGGTCGGCAGAAGTATACTCCTCTCCCTCGGCGCTGGGTGTGCTGTCAGAGCTCCAAGCCCCTGGTAGATGTTGGCCAGGGCAGCAGGAGCTAGAGCCAACTGCCTCCCCTCAGCCAACAAGCAAGTCGGCCACAACAACTTGGCTCTCAACAGCCTGTCCTCTCCGTGAGGAACTACAAAAGTCACCAGCCAATATGCCAGATACGCTGTGAGATATGTCACATCTGGCAGACCATGGGGATTCCACCCCCTCCCGTGGCGCATACACATATCTGGAGTATGTCCAGAAGCGTAGCTTCACCTCTGTGTACGCCTCCCAGGGAGTCTGATCCCTGGCGAACTCCTGGTAAAAGTAAAACGGCTCGTTGTAAAAATGACGGACCCATACATTTAGCGGCACCCGGGGAGTCTGAGCAGCTCTCTCTCTCCCTGCCAGAGCCAAATATCTCCAAGTCTTTATCAGATATCGATAACTATAAGGCACTCGGTATCTTCCTAGTCCATCAGTATGACTGCGGTAGAGGTCATCCAGCACCACCTTCTCATATCCCTCGCCGAAAACGGGGAAGCCAGAGATCCGGAACAAAGTCCACAAGTCGAGACTAGTCTCCCCCTCTGCTGTTGCCACCGTGTTCCAACGACGGTTGAAACGCTCTAGCAAGCCCTGCAGTAATCCAGTATAGCACGGGTACGTGTACAGAGCGGCAGTCACCGCGTACCTAATCCCAGCTCGATCCAGTAACACTCGGTAATGGTGGACAATTCCTATCAACCACTCTGTGGCACCCTGGCGTTAGTAATGTGACGGGATCACTATCTAGCGGCCATACCAGCTAATGACGGTCTGCCGCATGATTCCATTCAGCATATTGTGGTCGTCGTAGCCCTCTCCAGTGTACTGCACACCGGCGGGCTCCAACACCAATCCAGCAATCCCCTCTGTCTCTGTGCAATGGTGGCCATGCAGATCCCAGCTAGCAGGGCCAATCGGCCCAACCCTGACTCCAGACTGCTCCGCCATGCCAAAGAACCCCAGGCACTTGATGTTGGGAAACTGGTGCTACCTCCAGTAGTCCTTTGAAAAGCTCGGGTAGCTACAGAAAGCGGTGCCAAGCAGGCTGTCCCTGCCAATTAGAATGGCCCTCTCAAGCCAGCGGCAAGCTCCTAGAATCTACGAGTCACCCTCCTCTGCGCCAGGAGGGACATAGCTACGGATGAACTCAAGCAGGTGGCGATCAAGGGGGAACTCCAATGGATAGCCCCCGTTCCGGTCATAACTGTATAAGTTGCCCGCCTCCAGCATTCGGCCCACCTCCACGGCCCCTGTTCCAGCTGTCCGCTCACCAATCAGACATTCTGCCACGATCAGATGGCCCCGGTCCAACTGCTCCACACCAGCCACGGTGATCACAGGTGCATCTAAAGGGCACATCGGTCGATCAGTCCGCTACACCCAGTGGTCCTCCTCCCGAGCTAGCCACCTCAGGACCCGCCCATCTCTGCCAAAGCGTGCCATAGCTGCAAAGCAAGGCACCCAGAAAAAGAGTCAGCATATCAAAAAATTCATATGTGCAACACAGCAAAATAAAGACATATGAAGCGTCAAAATACAACTACAACAACTCGGAAAGAGGATCTCACGGGCCGTACGCCCTCGTCCCCGCCTCCGACGCACGCCCCGTGGGGGGCATTTATTGTACCGAGACTATTTCCCAGCCAAAATGACAAGGAATAAGGGTCGGGCATTTCCCCGAACACCTTCAAGGTACGGGCTACCCAGGCCTTTCTACAACCCTAAAGGCCCCCACAAGGGTCCCGACCAACTCACCGTGACACGCGGCGGCACAAACAAGTGTTCAAGGTCAATCCAAGCCACTCTCATACGGGCTTTGCCCGCGTTCTATATGGCCGCCCGGGATCAACTGGGGGCGCCCCGACGTTAAGCCACGCCACGTGGCATCCAGCAAAAGAGTCACAGGTCCACTCCAAGACTTTTCATTCAACCCTCCAAGGTCAAGGGGAGACCCGAGCAAGTCAACCACAGGCTTTGGAGGACCGCAGCATGTACGTACGGCTCACACACGTGTGTTCGGCATTTTTCCGAACACCTTGTGGGCACGTATATTTCAACCCTTCTACACAAGACCACGGGCCAGCCCATGGTTCCAGTACACCAATTGGGTCCTACAACGACCCCCAGCAAGTCGGGGCCACCCCCGACCCTCAGACACGTGGCAACAAGCCACTCAACTTAGCTCTCGGGCCAACCCAAGGCTACCCTGTCAACCCGCCGTACAACGCAGCACACAACACGAGGTAAGGCCCGTGGGCCTCAAAATGCCTCCTTCCAACCCCTACGGACTTCTACCCTTGGCCTTAGGCCAAATCCAAGGCCCGTCGGCCACTCGCGCGGCTCGTTCGGCAACCCGGGGTGTGTCGGGCATTTTCCCAAACACCTTGCGAGCGGCTACACCGACTCAAAGAACAACGGCCCCACAGGCCCATGCCAGCCTTCCGAAGTTCAAAGTCCGTCAAAGGACATCCCCAGGCAACACAAGAAGACCCCCGGGGGCCATCCCCCGGGGTTACGACCGGCCCGGGGCCAATTTGCCCCAGGGCGTGGCCGTGCCCCCGGGGAGGGTGAACTCCCCGGGGGGCCACGCCCTCTCTCCAGCCCGGTGGTCCCACGACCCCACTCATCCCCGGTTCGCTCAATTACGGCCCTACGACGCGGTTCGTGTGCCATACCAGTTCGAGGGGTCAACGCGCGGACGTGGAAGCGCAAAGCGACAACACGACGGGTTCGTCCTCAAGTCAACGCGAACAAGTCTCCACAAGCTGCCACGTAGCCTTCACCCCCTTGTACTTTGCCAATTTGGGAAGAGAAAAAAAAACTCAAAAATAGAATTTTATAGGGTGGGGACTAGCCCCCCCCCCTCTCTCTCTCTCTCTGTGAACCGCCTAAACCCCCAATCAAACAAAAAAAAAGATTTTTTTTCAAAAAGAAAAAGTCAACGTGCCTAAACCCTTGGGGGTTTGGGCGGACCAGCCAGGGCCCCCTGGCTGGTCCGCTGTGGGACGCACTGGATTTCGTTGGACGAAAATATCGTGGGTGTTCTTTTTATCAGTTTATCGGTTTATCTAGTGCGAGGGCGTGCCAGTCACCTAGGTGACAATGTGTTCGGGCCTCAAGACTGGAGTGGTCCGAAGCCCGAGGTGCGCTCCATCTGACTAATCAGACGATTGTGGATATCGGGTCGAGACTGGAGACCCGCCGCGCCATAAAGGCCGCGACGTTAATTACATCCCCTCAGAGAGGGGAAGACCTCTGATTAATCGCCAAGAAAAGGGGCCTCATGGCCCAAACATCAATTTTTCATTAAAGCATGCGATTTGGGTTAACATAATCTAAACCCTCCGCATCGATATGCAAAACGGTGTTCAAAGCCATACAAATACTTGCTGCAAGTGCGGCAAATTTAATGCAAGTGCGGGATTAGATCCCGGTATATATATATATCAGCCACTAACGGACCATCCAGTGTTCGGTCGAGAGTCCATATTCGAAGCATCGAAGGTAACAACAAAGACATTCGGATATCTACCGTAGGTACGGCACGTTTCATGTGGGTGCGGGATCGGATCCCGGAAGAAGTGGGCCAAGCTGATGGACTATCGACCCAAGAGGTGCACGGATCATGACCATGTTGGGGATCCCGAGGTCCACGTCCAACACCACGGGGCATCATTACACAATCCGGGGGAGCGGGTTGTTAAGTGTAAAGCCAAAACTCGACAACATGCGCCCTCGCACGCGGATCGACCTGCGCGGTAAGGTCGCGGGGGTCAAGGGGGCAGCGCCCCTTGCGGGGGTTTCCGGGGGCAACGCCCCCGGAACAAAATTTGGATTATGGTGGAGGGGAAACTTTTGATTAGTTTTATTCATTAGCTTTAATTCTTTTCTCTCATTTGATTAAGCATTTTCTCCCTTTCAGGTGTGCCGGTTTAAGGAAGCAACGGGGACGGGGTGCGCCGGATTAGTATCAAGAGGAGGGCGCCGTTTTAGGGTCCAAGGGAGGAAATGGGGGCGCCGTTTTAAGGTGAACAGTGAAAGAGATGGAGAGGAGGCGCGCCATTTTAAGGGTTGAACAAGGGGGGGAGGTGCCATGGGGCGCGCCGGGTAGAGGCTTCCACGGGGGCGCACCGTTTTAATGGTTAAACAAGGTAGGAGGGCGCGCCGGGTAGAGAGGCTCCCATGGGGGCGCGCCGTTTTAGCGTTCAAAGGAAATGGGGGGTTACGAGAGTGGTGTTAAATCGGCGCGGTGAGGGGTGACCGCGCCGGATTGGGCCACGTCGAGACAGCTTCAAAGAGATTTTATTTCAACCCTTTTATGCTCTGTTTCTTGTTTCTTTGAACTGTAAGTCGGTTTATTGATTAGTTGTTCATCTTATGGATGGATTATGTTTACGGAAAGAAGATTTAAGTGTTTTAATCGTTTGTTTAGGCGGATTAGCGTGATGATTCAAGTGTTTTGTTCAGGGGGTTCAGTTCACAGAGTTTACTGTGCGTTTCTCTTCTTTCACCCGTGGGCAAGTTCTATGATACATTTATTCATTGTTCTTGGTGTTCTTGTATGTTCTTGACCCTCACGAAAATCGGGCAGCACCTCCCCTAGACCCGAAGGGTCCGGGGGAAAAAAAATGGGGCGCGCCATGCGGAGAGAACTCTGACGGCCCCGAAACATCCCGGTGTGTGCATAAGCAACAACACCAGTAAAATTACCCCATTTGGGGCCGGTGATCCCGAGGGCTAGCCTACAAGGGAAACCGGTGACCCATGGGTTATTGCGATCATGTAGACTTCTCCCATATGGGGCCGGAGGTCCCGAGGGCAAGCCTACAAGGGATTCCGGTGACCCAGGAGTCATCCGATCGTGGCCGAACACAGCGTGAGGGTCGAAGCCGACACATGAACATGGCGGAGGGGAGATCCAGGGGATAGCAGTAAAGAGAAGTGAATGCATGCATACGTATATATCTATCTACAGATACATATGTACATATCTATTCATATATGATCCGACGAAAACATATGGACTTGCAAAAGGGAAGGGATGAGCGAGCATCAAAATCGGGTTTCATGAGGGAGATAAGTGAGGATCGGGGTTGAAGGCCCCATGCTTCATTTCCATTTAAACAGAAGAGCTACATCGGGGCTGGACGTCGCCGAGCAGAATACAAGGGAAGAGGAGAAAGACAATGACCCACCCTCACACGGCTGGCTCTCACTCTTCCTCCCCTCTCTCTCCCACTCTTTTTCTCTTCTTCTTCACACAGGCTTCGGGCTTCAAGGGGTTTCTCTCAGAAGAAAAGCTTCTGCCTTTCAAGCTTCCAAGAGTTGTCCCTCTTCTCCCACCGATCAAAGTTCCCCGTGGTGGGCTTTTTATAGGGGCCAGTGGCCCTGTCGAAGAGAGAGCCCCCCCTTATTTCTCTTTATTTCTTCTTCTTTCCATCTTGCTTCGCCTGCAATGCCTCTGCCGTGTCGCCGTGTCGAGTGCCATTGTCGTGGACGTCACCTCCGCCGAGGCTACAGTGTGACCGGGAGGGGGGGCAGAGGCATGGCCTCCTCCTCTGCTGGCATATCCACCGCGAGACACGCCGCTTTCATCATTTGCAGGAGAATGGGCGGCCGACGGACGAAGTGGGCGTTCGACGGTGGAGGGCTCGAGAGTTTCCATTTGAAGAACATGCTTGGATGCCCAACGGATCGAAGCAGACATTTAGCCATTTTAAGCAGTTCGTCGACGTGCTGTTCGCAGGAAACAAGGGACTGCATTGATGACGGGATGGCTTCACTGCACGCCTGAGAAGCGCTTCAGAGAATAGGTTTAGGGGTTAAAACGGTGCCATATTCAAAGGGGCGCCGTTTTAAGCAAAGATGAAGGCCCTTCTAGCGCGCCGTGTAGCCAAAGAAAGAAAAGGGGGCGCACCGTTTTAAAGGGGGGGCGCGCCGTTTTAAGGCGCACCGTTTTAAAGCCCCCTCGTGCCGTTTTAAGCACTAAACGGATTCTTCTCGAAGTCGTGGCCATTTTACATGAATGTCGACATTCCCGGAAGGTTCCGGTTGCTATGTATGACCTCTACAATGTTCCATTCGCAGCCTTTGGGGCCCGGTCCCAGACTCTGCGTGACTTTCGGTGCACGTCGGGCTGTGTCAGAGTCCCCGACTCTTCTTCGATTCGGCTCTCGGCACGGCCGGCTATAGAGTTGTGGCCGTATCTTCCGCCCGAGGGGCTCCCTCATCGGCTAGCGGACCACCAAGCGAGTCCTCATCCTGATCGGGCGAGGCATGAGGTTTATTTGGCATTTTCATCTTCGGCTTGCTCTCGAGTGTCGAGACGTGCATGCCGTATGATCATCATCGACATTTTTCGACGTCCACATCCGCGTAACCCTCTTTCCCTCCTCTCTCAGTCCATAAACCCAGTGCACTATTCCATTGGGCTTACGCAGACCAGCTCACCCCCCTTAGCTGGCCCGCATAAACCCCCCTGTGACCCTTCACCTTCCCTATAAAAACCCCCTAGGGGGCAAGGTAAAAAAAAAAGAAATGGGGCATCTCCAAAGGATTCAAGGCAACTCAAGCGCTTTGGCTCCGAGCAGCGAGCTAAGGAGAATTATGTGTGGGTGACTTATTCGGCAGTCTACTACGCTGGGGGTATGTCGTTCACACTCCCCTCACGTCGTTTGTCGCCATCACACACGAGTCGACACCCACCGTATGTGAGAGGTTATGATATGGACGGACGTCCCCTCATGCCGGGATTCCCCCTCGCACGCCGGTCGGTCGCAACCACACGCGTGCCATGACGCCATGCTCACTCGTAGTCACAAGGCCACGTCCGACCGCTCAACTCGAGTCGCGACCGACCCTCGCCCAGATACCGGATCGACGTATCCCCCAGTTATCCAGTCATAGGCCCCCCCGTTCGGCACCGCGGCTATGGCCCAAGCCACGGGAGGACCCCTCTGTAAAACGCACATATATGCATCCATCACGCATCGACCCGGGGACCGATTAGCACGTCGGAATTATCCCGTGGCATGCGCCAGTTGTACTTTGACCGTTACAGCTTTCCTGTAAAGAAATATACATCTCAGCACAACATTGCCGATTGGACGAGTGCTCTCGCACCCGTGTCCCGACCTTCAACCTTCTATCCACATTCCTCGGCATTCGTGCCTAACACTCCAACCCCCAGTAAACATCCATCGGTCCAACACGCACCCCTAGCTGCTGAATGCCCCCAGCCCTCCACCCATGGGTTCAGACATACATACAGACTTCTCTTCCGCATGGAACGAAGGTATTCGGATTCAATCCGATGTAAATAAACACCGGTTGCTTGCGGCCGGTGGGGAAAGACGTCCTGTACACGATTCCCGCAATCGCCTACGCACTTGCACCCATGGAACCCCTTCTCTCCACGTGTCGCCCGATCGCCTGAGCCCACGTGCCGCGCCCTGGTGGCGCTTCCCCGGTCAAACTTTGGTTCCATGAGTGATTGTCGAGAGATCTACTGGCATGCCCGCATCTTGTTCGGTTAACCTTTATCCCGACACTTCTGTGCCATTCGACCCTTTCTGACTTTCTGTGAAAGGAGAGTGCCCGATACCGCCATGAGAGACATGCACCCGTAAGTAGGATACCCGAGATACATCAAACTCCCGTATTTTCCTTCCCGCCGTATTCCTTCCCTCACCCCGGTTAATCGGCATAAAAACCCGCACAACACCCATCTAGTACCAGACGACTCACCCTTCAACTCAGAGCACCCGGACGAGGAGTCCCTTGCTGCTCAATCACAACAACCAATTGAACAGAGCGGAGATGTCTTGCATTATTGGCAACCAAGCGCTCTCACAACCGGCGTGCCTTGCTGGGAGCTCTACTTTGACAGTGCTTCCCGAGGGGTCACCCGGAGCAACTAGGATCCAGCCACCATAGTAGGTGCCGGCATTGTTTTCCTGACTCCTCAGGGCGGAGTTTTATACAACTCTTGTGCCCTCATGAAGTCCCTGACCAACAATGAAGCCGAGTATGAAGCTCTACTCATTGGGCTCCAGATGGCTCTCCACATGGGCATTAAATGTCTCAAAGCCTATGGGGACTCCCAGCTGATAGTCTGGCAGGTCCTCTGCATTTATGACGTGCGGAAGCCAGAGTTGGTTCCATACCATACCGCCGTCGCCAGATTAACCCAGAAGTTCTATTTCTTCGAAATAGATCATATTCCCAGAAGCAGCAACGCTCAGGCGGATGCCTTAGCAAAATTGGCCATGGCCATCAAGCTCCCGCCCGAGGGCGAGGTCGACATCGTCATCAAACATAGGAGGCTGATGCCAATCTCACTTGAAGGCAATACCGATCCCACCATTTACGAGGTCCACGACCTTGACCGGAACACACCTCCAAAAGAAGATGATTGGCGTGCACCCATCATCAAATTCAAGAAAGGGTGACTCCCCCCTGATCGAGCTCAAAGGGTCCAGCTACTCTACCGACCAACCTCCTACGAGTTGATCGGTGACTCCCTGTACCGGCTCATCCACAAGAAGGACAAGTCAATCCTCCTGAGATGTGTCTCCCTCGTCGAGGCTCGAGCCGTCATGCAGGAAGTCCACTCCGAGTTATGTGGCGCACACCAGGCTGGAGACCGAATGAAACACAACATCAAGCTCAAAGGCTTATATTGGCCAACCATGTACACGGACTGCATCCAGTATGCCCGTACATGCCATCAATGCCAAGCCTTTGGCCCGATACCCAGAAGACCTCCCAATCCACTGCGTCCTACAGCCCCCACCTGGCCATTTTTCCTAGTGGGGCATGGACATTGCGGGGCCTTTCCCGCCATCTTTCAAGGGCCATAAATACATCTTGGCCACCACTGACTACTTCTCTCGTTGGGCTGAGGCTCTACCTTTGCGAGAGGTCACCGGTGAGGTGGTGTCCAGATTCGTCCGGCACAACATCATATACCGATTCGGTACTCCCAGTCGCATAGTGTCTGACAACGGGACACCATTCAAAAATAAGGATGTATACCAGTTAGCGGCCAAATTCCACATCGACTGGAGAACCTCTTCGGTCTACAACCCCCAGGCTAATGGTTTAGCAGAAGCCTTCATTAAAACCCTCTGCAAGCTCTTGGCTAAGATGGTCAGCCATCGGAAACGCGATTGGGGTGAGAAGGTCTTCGAAGCATTGTGGGCCTATCGGACGGTCTACAAAACTCCCACGGGGTGTTCGCCGTTCTCCCTGGCTTACGAGATAGAAGCAGTTATTCCCATCGAAATCCAGTTAGCTTCTTACCGTGTGGCGATCCACACCGGCCTTGCCGGCCCTGACGAAAGTGAGTACCAGAGAAGACTAGAAGAGCTCGCCGATCTAGAAGGTAAGCGACTCGAAGCCTACAAACACCTGCAAGTATACCAGGCCCGCATGGCCCGAGCCTACGATAAGCTCGTCAAGCAGCGAGCTTTCAAACAAGGTGACCTTGTCATGATCAAGGAAAAGGAAGTCATGGCAGGGTGCTCCAGCGGAAAACTACAACCAAATTGGCGAGGTCCGTATGTTATCCAGAATGTCTACGAGGGTGGTGCTTACACGGTTCTCGACCATAAAGGTCACAGACCATTCCCGCCTCTCAACGGCAAACATATGAAGCTATATTATGCCCCAGAGCATGAGTTCACGCGTCAGCCAGACTGAGGTGCACATCTCAACTACTACCAGTAAGGCCGGTCCTTCCCCGTGAAAGATCTAACCGGCCAGTCCTCCCAGTCTTCAATTCCCAATCAACCAGCCAGCTCAGCTCTTCGAAACCGCCGCCAGGCATCCGCGGGGACTAATCTCCTGCCCTCATTCCCGTCACCACAGGAGCACGGGCACTTCTACACCAGCACCAGTCTAGCCGCCAGGCTCCCAGGTAAGTCAAACAAAATAACAACAAATAATGGGGTTAAAAATAGAGATGCCCCGGCAGACCCAGTCACCCTCACCGTAATAGGGTGACTGGGGGTAAAAAGGCCAGTAACCCGACTGGGGTGGAAACCCGAAAGGGCGTCTCAGGCAAAATCGGGAAACCCCTCGACGTGAAAACCCGCAAGGGCACGTCAAAAAAAGCTAAAGGGGGTCGGCTCTAGCGAAAACCCGAAAGGGCGGTAGAGCTGATAACGAGAAAATCTTCTCCTCCCCACCAGTCAGAACGGCCTTCCACCTAGTCCTTGGTGGGCCGTTAGCCTCATCCAGAGCCAGTCTTCAATCCATTTGCACTGCTACGGCACAAACCGCCAAGCTCCAATTGGCCTTGCATCACTCCCGCTCAGTTTGGCCAACTCTTGGCCCTTGCCTCGACAACACAGATCAACCAGTCCCTGTGACAGTTGAGCTCCCAGTCACCATCCCAGTAGACTTATATCCCGGCACATTCCTAGACACTTATCATTCTATGCCACTATATCCTACATGCCCTGCAAATCTATAGCCTTCGAGTTCGTTATAATCCCAGTTCTCCCATACAATCCCTGATCCACCAGCCATAACTCCAGTCACATCTTGCCATGACAAAGTGGCCCTTCGCCACCATGGCATAAGGATTTCTAACAACCCTTATTAATGGCGGAACGATACCCGACCATCCACACCTCCCAGTTTCATGTTACGCCCCCTGACAACAACACGCTACGGACGGCAGTCTCAAAACAAAAAAAGATGGGGTTAAAAATAGAGATACCCCGACGGCCTCGGTTAATTCCTTTTACAGGATTACTGATGGCAAAAATTGCCACCAACCCAGCTGAGGTGAAAACCCGAAAGGGTGCCTCAGGCAAAATTGGGTAACCCCTCGGTGTGAAAACCCGCAAGGGAGCACCGGAAAAAGTAAAAGGGGGCCAACCCTGGTAAAAACCCGCAAGGGCTGTAGGGCTGGTAAAGAGAAAAAAAACTCTCTCCCTCTCTACTCTTCACTAATAAATGTCATCAACCGCGACACCTCGCTGACGGCGACCTTCACGTCATTCAACTACAAGGGTGGTCACTACACCCCCAAGGGTCGGTCATCCCGAGTGCCAATTCCAGTTCCAGTTCCCAGTTCCAGTCTTTGGCTACAACGCCTCTACAGGCCAGCCGCCAGCCTCCAGTTCCAGCTCCGGCTACAACGCCTCTATAGGCTGACCGCCCAGTTTCCAGTTCCAGTTCCGGCTACAACGCCTTCATAGGCCAGCCGCCATTTTGCAATTCTAGTCTCTGGCTACAACGCTTTCACAGGCCAGCCGCCCAGCTCATGTCTCCAGTTCTAGCCTCCGGCTACAACGCCTCTACAGGCCAGCCGCCCAGCTTCCAGTCCCAGCCGGCTACAACGCCTCTACAGGCCAGTCGCTAGCCTCCAGTTCTAGTTTCGGCTACAGCGCCTCTACAGGCCAGCCGTCCAGTCTCCAGTTCCAGCTCCGGCTACAACGCCTTCACAAGCCAGCCGGCCAGTTCCTGTCTCTAGTTCTAGCCTCCGACTACAACGCCTTTGCAGGCTAGCCACCAGCTCCCAGCTCCAGTTTCAGCCACGATTCCTTCGCGGGTGGGCCAACTAGTCCCAGCCCCGATCACGGCCCTCGGCTGTGATACCTTTTGAGGCCATTTGGCCAACTCAGTCCCAGTTTCTCAAGCCCATAAGAGCTACATTACTAGCTAATGGCATACAAACAACCAATACCCAGGTGTCAACCTACAACCGATACATCCCAGAATCAGTTCCCGACCTTAACCAAGTAGGCCGCCACGTCTTGGTGGGCCTACACCAACCCTACGCTAGGGGTCTTTTCCCTACTTCCCAGCAATCGGCACTCAGTCTCCAGTACCCAAAATGTAGTTACACCACTCTCCTCACCCAGTCTTTCATTCCAGCTCCAGTTTCGGGTAAAACCCAGTCCCCTGTCCCTTATGCCGGTACGTGGTAAAACAATCAAGTGCGACCGACGGTAAGTGGTAGCCATCCCTTGTACCCAACCCTATTCTACAGAGTGGGGAGAAGAACAACTCAGCAAACAACAACACCAAAATCTGGAGTTTGTCATTGATACTATATAAAAGGGAGCCCAAGAAATGCCCTTGGGGTAACAAAAAGACATATAGCCCAGATAACAAAAAGAAAGGAGAAAGGGAGGTGATATAATCATATCTCGGCCTCGCCCCTCTCTAGTGCCGTTAGGCGAGACTCCGCAGCCGCGAGCTCCGCCTCCAAGGTCGACGCGAGCTGAACACTAGCCTCGGCCCCAGCTTCGGCAGTCCGCCACTCAACTCTAGCAAGCTCTACGGCTTGCCGCTGCTCCTCTAAGGCCTTCTACATGGCCTCAGCTTTGCTGGTCGCCTCGCTCAGCTACCTGGCACGCTCCTGAGCAAGAGACACGGCCGCGTCGGCAAGCCTCCTCTGCTCGGTCGCAGCTGACGCAAGCTGAACACATTGCTTCTCTGCACCTCCCGGATGGTCGCCAGTCGCTGTGCCCGCTGCTCCTGAGCCTCCAGAAGCCCAGGTACTCTGCCCAGATGCCGGCCAAGCTAGACATCCAGCACCCACGAGGGAATCCAAGGCCATGGTAGTCGTGTGTTCACTCCCTCAGCCACTGCCGTAGCTCCTCTAGAGAAGGTAGGGGATCACCCCCTACATAGCCTCGGGCTCGCTAGAGCAAGGCCGCACCTATGCTGGCGTCCAGCAGCGACTCTGGCGGGGAAACAGATGTAGGCCACTCGATCCCCAGCTCGAGAGAGGAGTGACCCATCTCAGCCAGCACACCGGAAGGACCTGTACAACCCCATCAAACACGAAATGGGTCAACAATGTTCCGGGCTTCCCTATGACAAGACAGGGTGAAAAACCTGAGAAAAGCTCTGACACTCACCTGGTGTGGCTCCTGCCACGCCTGCAACTTCCCCGCTCGGGGTCGGTGAGGGTAACCTCTCCTCTACCCCAGCAGTGTCCCCTGCTGGAGTCGGAGAGGGTAGGGACTCCCCCGTGACCCGGACCTCCCCAATGGCCATTGAGGTGACAGAGGGCTCCCCTCAACCCTACTCGACGGGAGCCGATGTGTGCTCCTCCTCAGACTCCAGCCCTGGACATAACACGAAAACATCAGCAATCTGCCATAAACTCTGTATCAAAGCCAATGCGGAGGCAAGGAGAATCCGCGTATACCTTCCAACACCACCTCCATCTCGGCATCCTCGGTAGAAGAAGCCTCGGAGGAAGAAGACCTCGAGCTCGAGCTCTCGTCAGTCTCCATTGTGGCACTGCCACCCCCTAAAGAATCGGACAAGCTCTCTGATGAACCCACGGCCGTGGGCAAATCAGGGGCACATGTACATCTGGAAGCCAGGTTAGGCTACTATCAAGTCCAGCCTCACAGGAAGATAGCTCCTTAGTCGAAGGTGCTAGGGGAGAAGCTCACCAGTCAGGGGCGTCCCCTTCGGAAACCCCTTCAATGTCGATGAACTCCTCGTCGCCCCCAGTGGTTGCTGCGACGGGAGGCTCATCTCCTAATAGCCGATTCGTGTCCCGAGGAAGCTCTCTTTCCTCCAGAGGGGAAGAGGTACCTGCAATCCATCCCAGTCAAAGCTCAACACGGGTGGGAAAGCCAAATAATCCACCCTAAAGCGATCAAGTGCTCAATTACATACCTGATGGTCCCACACTCGAGGACTCCACCAGCCCCACCGTGCAGGCCGACACCACGGTCGGCAAAGGTGGGAGAGGCACCTTCGTAAGTAGCGGCGGTGGTCTACTCAACATGTCCTCGACGGTGGCTGGGGGCACGGGAGTCACCGGTCCGGGCTCATCTCCAAAAGATGGCAGGGCCACTGACGGGCCGGCATCCGCCAATTCCCGGATCATCTCCAGGGTGACCGCCGCGTCCTCACCTGCCAAACCAGCAACATAAAGCAAGTCAATAATTTTGGCTTGTCAGAAAAAGAGTCCAACAATAACGGGAAGATCCCCTCGATGGCAGTCGGGCACTCACCCTGACAACTACTGGCCACCATGGGCCCTGGCTCGTGGGTCTAGCCAGGCACTCCACCCTGTGCCCCACTAGGGGCCCCGATCCCTGATGCCTCTGCCTCCCCTGTATAATCCAGATGGTCACAACGAATAATCAGAGGCAAACCAAAGCTGCAGCATGCGCCCAAGGTTACAAGCTCTTACCTGTACGGGTTCCTTCCGTAGCTTTCCACGACTCGAAGTCGGGGAAGTCCTCCATGTTGGGAATAGGTTCGCTCATCAGACGCATGAGCTCCTCTATGTCAACCTCCCCTCCAGTTCCCTCTTCATGCGGGGCGTCTGCCTCCCGGGGGGGGCGAGAAGGTCGCCTCTACGCCAACCGCCTGCGGAGCTGCAACCGACAGACAAGTCCAACAAAATAGAATTAGTCAATCATATTGGCTAAACCAAACAAAAAATAAAGGGGTCGGGGCGACACTTACTCAAGGCCGTCTCCTCCTCAACCTGCTCTCCAGTCTCGGGTCCCTCAGATGATCCACCAGACTCGACCGCTGCATCCTCCACACGAGGGCGTTTCCTCCGGGGCTGCAAGCTCCCATCCCTACTCCCTGAGGATGTTTCCATGGAGGGCTGGTCCCCCTCTGCCACAGAACCTACCGACAAACACAGCATTATACAACACCTCAGTTTTGTACCTAAGAATTACATAGTGAAAGGGAGAGAGTAGGCTACAGGGGGAAAGCCTAACCTGGAGCCCCTAAGGGGGTCAATGGTAAAGGCACCATTTGCTCCAACCCCAACGCCCGAGCTCGGGCTGCCATCGCCACGGCCTCCCGAATATCCCATGGAGTGTGCGCGCACTCAACCTGGGACACAAACTCCACAGGTCCAGCCGACCCGATTGCATGGACGATGTGCCGTCTCCAGTCATCAACCGCCGTATCGACGAAGTTCCCATGCGGGAGCTCCCGGTCCAGCGACCCTCTACCCCAGATACCACAATCGGCCAAGAACTGGGCCCACTAGGCCTTAGGTGCCCTCGGTCGACACACCTTCACTCCAGTCACTGTCGCTGATGCCCGTCCCAGGGGCTTCAGTGCCCCTCCGCTACTTCGGCTCCCAGAAGATAAACCCCGGCCACTCCAGGGCCACCGCGCTACAACTCGCTCGATCTCTCGGCGGATCCAAGCAACACGGGTCCTCAGGTACCCCTCATCTAGTGCAATAGGGGGAGATCCTCTCTCAGCATGCGACTCTCCTCCGCCTTCCTGATCGCGGAGGCCTTCTGTCGGTAGAGGTGATTGTGCTCGAACCACCACCGGGCGTAGTGCACATCAAATCATCCCCGACGTCCCTGCCCCGACATCAGGAATCGCTCCGGCTCCCAGTGGCAGTAAAAGTCCCACCAGGCTGCTGTAAGAAGGTGGGTATCCCTGCCCTTGTATTGTCTGCCCGTCAGAGGGAACTCCCTGTTCGGCGGGATCCCCTGGTCGTACCCGAAGTTCCTGGTAAAGCGATGCGATTAGTACGGCTCCAAGGAACTCATCGCCGATTGGTGCAACGTCAACACGGCTGCTCGGGTGCTCAATATGCACTCAGTCCGCGGCCCTGCATCACCACCCCCCTGACCGGGGTGGGCGCTGGTCGCCCCTCCACCTGAAGCCCCCAGAAAGAGGCCAGAGTCCCTCGCTGCGCGGTCGAAGGGCAATCCCTCCTTGCCCCGGGCGGGCAGGTAACAAAGGGCCCTCCTGGCCCCCTCAAGCTGCTCCTTTGCGTCCCCATCCGGCTGCCCAATGAAACCAAATAGAAGTGGTGCCGTCGGGTTTGCCACGGTACCTCGCGTCACCAGCCCCGGGAACAGTAACCCAGCCCACACACTAAGATAGTGGGTCGGCAGCAGTATATTCCTCTCCCTCGGTGCTGAGTGTGCCACCAGAACTCCAAGTCCATGGTAGATATTGGCCAGTGCAGCGGGAACTAGAGCTAACTGTCTCCCCTTGGCCAACAAGCAAGCTGGCCACAACAACTCAGCTCTCAACAGCCCGTCCTCTCCATGGGGAACTACAAAAGTCGCCAGCCAATATGCCAGATACGCTGCAAGGTGTGTCACATCTAGCAAACCATGGGGATTCCACCCCTCTTGTGGTGCATACACATATCTGGAGTACGTCCGGAAGCGTAGCTCCACCTTAGTGTACTCCTCCCACGGAGTCTGGTCCCTAGCGAACTCTTGATAGAAGCAAAATGGCCCGTTGTAGAAATGACGGACCCATACATTCAGTGGTACCCAGGGAGGCTGTGCGGCTCTCTCTCTCCCTGCTAGAGCTAAATCTCTCCAGGTCTTCATGAGATACCGATAACTGTAAGGCACTCGGTATCTTCCCAGCCCATCGGTATGCCTGCGGTGGAGGTCATCCAGCACCACCTCCTCATATCCCTCGCCGCTGACCGGCAAGCCAGAAATCCTGGACAGGGGCCACAAGTCCAGTGTGGTCTCTCCCTCTGTTGTTGCCACCGTGTTCCAACGACGGTTGAAACACTCTACCAAGCTCTGCAGGAGTCCGGTGTAGCACGGGTATGCGTACAGAGTGGCAGTCACCGCGTACCTGATCTCAGCGCGATCTAGCAACACCCGGTAGTAGTGGATGATCCCCATCAGCCACTCAGTGGCACCCTGGTG
The DNA here is from genome assembly GCA_022559845.1 of Amorphophallus konjac. NCBI lineage: Eukaryota > Viridiplantae > Streptophyta > Magnoliopsida > Alismatales > Araceae > Amorphophallus > Amorphophallus konjac. The sequence goes on along the minus strand of CM040122.1, from coordinate 304,960,264 downwards.
GTAGTAGTGTGACGGGATCACCGCCCAGTGACCGTACCAGCTAGTGATAGTTTGTTGCATGACTCCATTCAGCATGATGTGATCATCATAGCCCTCTCCAGCATACTGTAAACCAGCATTCTCCAGTACCAACCCAGCGGTCCCCTCAGTCTCTGTGCGATGGTGACCGTGCAAATACCAGCTAGCGGGGCCACTCGACCCAACTCTGACTCCGGACTGCTCTGCCATGCCGAAGAACCCCAGGCAATCAACACTGGGAAACTGACGATGCCTCCAGTAGTCCTCCGAGAAGCTCAGATAGCTGTAGAAGGCTGTACCCAGCAGGCTGTCCCTGCCGATCAAGATGGCCCTCTCAACCCGGCGGCGGGCCCCTGGAATATGCGAGTCGCCCTCCTCCATGCCAGGAGAGACATAGCTTCTGATGAACTCAAACAGGTGACGATCTAGGGGGAACTCCAATGGATAGCCCCCACTCCGGTCGTAACTGTACAAACCATCCGCCTCCAGAATCCTGGCCACCTCCACGGCCCATGCTCCAGCTGCTCTCTTACCAATTGGACCCTCAGCCACTATCATATGGCCTCGGTCTAGCTGCTCTATACCAGCCACAGTGATCACGGGTGCACCCAGAGGGGGCATCTGTCGGTCGGTCCGTCGCACCCAGTGATCCTCCTCTCGAGCCGCACGCCTCGAGACTCGTCCATCTCTGCCGAAGCGTGCCATCGTTGTAAGGCAAGATAAAAAAAAAGAGAAAGTCAGAACACCAACAAATCAACATGTACAACATAGCAAAATAAAGACATATGAAGCGTCAAAGTACAACTACAACAACTTAGAAGGAGGGTTTCACGGGCCGTACGCCCTCATCTCCACCTCCGACGCATTCCCCGTGGGGGGCATTTGTTCTATTCGGACTATTTCCCAGCAAAAATAACAAGGAGTAAGGGTTCGGGCATTTCCCCTAAAACCTTCTAGGCACGGGCTATCTAGCCCTTTCTACAACCCTGCGGGTCCCTACAAGGGTCCTAACCAACTTGCCGTGACATGCGGTGACACAAACAATTGTCCGGGGTCAACCCCGGCCACTCACATGCGGGCTTTGCCAGTATCCTACATGGCCACCCGGGACCACTCGGGGACACCCCGATGTTAAGCCATGCCACGTGGCACCCAGCGAAAGGGCCGTGGGCCCACTCCGAGACACTTCTTTCAACCCTCCAAGGTCAAATGGAGACTCGATCAAGTCAACCACAGGCTTTGGAGGCCCGCAGTACGTGCATACGGCTCACACACGCATGTTCGGCATATTTCCGAACACCTTGTGGGCGCATATGTTCCAACCTTTCTACACAAAACCATGGGCCACCCCATGGTTCCAGCACACTAACAGGATCCTACAACGACCCCCCAACAAGTCGGGGCCACCCCCGACCCTCAGATACGTGGCAACGAGCCACTCAATTTTAGCACTCGGGCCAACCCGAGGCTACCCTGTCAACCCACCGTGCAACGCGGCACACAGTCTGAGACATAACTCATGTCCATAAAATGCCCCCTCTCAGCTCCCATGAGCTCCTATCTTCAATCCAAGGTCCGCCGTGCGGCCCCTCAGCCATCTACCCGAGTCGTTCGACAATTCAAGGTGTCGGGCATTTACCCGAACACCTTCCGAGCGACTACGACAACTCGAAGAACAACGGCTCCCACGGGCCCATTCCAACTTTCCGAAGTTCATCGTCCGTCGAAGGACAACCCCAAACAACACACGAAGACCCTCGGGGGCCATCCCCCAGGGTTACGGCCAGCCTGGGGCCAGTTCACCCCGGGGCATGGCCGCGCGCCCCAGGGAGGGCGAACTCCCTGGGGGCCACGCCCTCCATCCGGCCCGGTGGTCCCACGACCCCACTCAGCCCAAGTTCGTCCCATCTATGGTCCTACGACGCAGTTCGTGTGCCGTACCAGTTCAAGGAGTCAACGCGCGGAAGCACGGAGCGACAGCACGACGGGTTGGCACTCCGGTCAACGCGTACAAGTCTCGCAAGCTTCCACGTATCCTCCCCAGCTAATTGTCCTTTTCTTTCTTAGTCAAATTAGGAAGAAAATGGGTCAAAAAAATCAAATTTTATAGGGTGGGACCGCCCCCCAACTCACCCCCCCTGGCTGGTCCGCGTAAACCCCCCCTTTCAATTAAAAAAATTTAATTTTTTCAAAAAAAAGAAAGAACCAGAACTGGCCCGCCTAAACCCCCTTGGGGTGGGGTTTAGGCGGACTAGCCTGGGCCCCCAGGCTGGTTCGCCTAAACCCCCTGGGGGAGGGGGTTTAGGCGGACCAACCCAGCCCCCTGGGCTGGTCCGTGTAAACCCCTTCCCCCTCTCTCAACCCGTGTAACCCCAAGCACCACTATTCACTTGGGTTTATGCGGACCAGCTCACCCCCCTTAGCTGGTCCGCGTAAACCCCTTGTGACCCTTCAACTTCCCCTATAAAAACCCCTTAGGAGCTCAAGGGGTAAGGGATCCGGAATCAAGCATCAAGCCTCCAGAGCACCAAACGTCAAGCATTGGCGTCACCGTCTTCCCTCCAAGGCTTCGAGCTGCTCCAAGCAGCGAGCTAAGGAGAATTATGCGTGTGACTTGTTCATCAGTCTAATACGCCGGGGGTATGTCGTTCGCACTCCCCTCACGCCGTATGTAGCCGACACACACAAGTCGACACCCACCACATGTGAGACGCTACGACATGGGCGAACATCCCCTCATGCCGGGATTTCCACCTCGCGTGTCCGTCGGTTGCAACCACACGCGTACCATGACGTCATGCTCTCTCGAAGTCACGAGGCCATGTTCGACCGCTCAATTCGAGTCGTGATCGACCCTCGCCCAGACACCGGATCGATGTATCCCTCTTGTCATCCAGTCATAGGCCCCCGTCCGGCATCACGGCCCTGGCCCACGCCACGGGAGGAGCCCTCTGTAAAGCGCATATGTGCTCATTCATCACGCATCGACCGGGGGATTGACTAGTACGTCGAAGTTGTCCCGTGGCATGCGCCAGTTGTACCTTGGCCATTAAGGCCTTCCTGTAAAGAAGTAAACACCTCAGTATAACACTACCGATTAGACGAGTGCTCTCACACCCACATTCAGGCCCTCAGTTTTCTATCTACACCACTTGGCATCCGTGCCTAACACTCCAATCCCAGTAAACATCCCTCAGTCAAAAGTGCACCTACAGCTGTAGAATGCCCCAGCCCTCTACCCACGGCTTCAGACATATATACAAACTTCTCTTCAGCTTAGAACGAAGGTATTCGGATTCAATCCGATGTAAATAAACACTGATTGCTTGCGGCTGGTGGAGAAAGACGTCCAGTACACGATTCCCGCAATCGCCTAACGCACTCGCACCCATGGAAACTCTTCTCTCCACGTGTCGCCCGATCGCCCGAGCCCACGTGCCGCGCCCTGGTGGCGCTTCCCCGGTCTACCCTTGGTTCCATGGGTGATTGTCGAGAAATCGACTGGCACGCCCACACCCTGTCTGGTTAATCCGTAACCCTGACATTCCCGTGCCATTCGACCCCTTTCGACTTTCCGTAAAAGGAGAGTGCCCGATACTGCCGTGAGAGGTATGCAACTGTAAGGAGGATACCCGAGATACATCAAACTCCCGTATTCTCCTTCCCCGATGTATCCCTTCCTTTACCCTGATTATTCGACATAAAAACCCGCGCAACAGCCGTTAAAAAAACTCAGACACCTCCGATGAGTACAGATTTGCCCGAAGTGAAGAGCCGGCTTTGTAGTGTGTCGGCGTTCTTCTTGGCCGCCCTCCTGACAGTCGAGGTGTGCTTATTGCCATTTGAAGCGCAGAAGTCAGCATGGTGGACATAGCAGGTCACCACTTTGATCTTTTTTGGTGTCGCCGTTGTAGCAGCGACGGTCTTCATCTCCTGGACATTCAGGAGGTCCACAAAGGCCACCCCCAAGAAGTTGGGGAAGCCGACAACAATAGGGAAATTATTGAACCTGATTGGCACAGCAAGGTAGCCATGCTCGGCATGGCTGGCCACCACGAGTGGTCCAAATGTGACTGCATTGCGCTTGTTGGAATTCAACATGCAATTTTAAATTGAAGGAGGTTAGAATTTTAGGAGGATGCCACGAGGCCCCAAATCTTGGCTAAGTGATGAAAGGTGATCTAGTCCAATCGGGCGTGCCAGACTTGTGGACGCACTTTTTATCGTATTTAAAATTCTCGTATCTTTGTATCGTTTGTCTTTTACATCTGGTTATTAGTGCGTGGGCATGCCAATCTGATACTGACAATTTGTTCAGGCTCCGAGATAGGAGTGGTCCAGAGCCAGTGGTGCGCGCCGTCTGACTAATCAGACGATAGTGGGTATCGAGTCGGGACTGGAACCCGCCATGCCATAAAGGTCACGGCGTTAATTACATCCCCTCGGAGAGGGAAAAATCTTTGATTAATCACCAACATTAGGGGCCCCATGGCCTAAAAATTAATTTTCAGAAAATGAGCGAAAGATATCTTAAATTACGTAAGAACACCCCATATCAAGGGGTCAAATCATTCAAATCATGTTGGTCATTTATCGACCATTTCATATTCGGACAAGAGTCTAGTTAAAAATATAATAAATGTCTAGGTGACATTGGGGCATATGTATGTCGGGTACAACAAGTTTGATATTTGAAACATAGAAAAATGTGTCAGATTTAATGAGATATTGGCCCGAGGCAAAGTCTGTCCATGGCCATAGTGGGGTGTTCCCCAAGGGCCAGCACGGCTTGCGGGGCATCATTGATATCCCCCCTTACAACGGGTTTAAGGAGATAAGGACCTCCAGATCAGACGACGTTAGTTCCTTAAGGATGCCATTTAGGTTCGTTTTTCTTTATTATCATATTTTTGTGGCACTTCTTTTATTATATTATCTCCCCTTTTTAAGCATTATTATTCATGATTTATCATTCATTCCTTTGTTATTTTGTTCACCATTTTTTTTATATTGATTTTTGTGGTTAATTATTAGTTTGTTGATCAATTATTTGTTTTGCCTTATTATTATCCTTATTCTTCTTCTTTTTTTTGGGCTGGCCTCAGTTCGGTCGACCGAACTTGGATTTCAGTTGGCAAAAATAGGGGGGTCGGTCGACCGAACTAATGAGATCGGTCGACCAATCCTCCCAGAAGCAGGCGGGCCTGCCGAATGAGTCGACGCAGCCGCACGGTGCATTGACCTACCCACTGATCGGTCGACCGAAAATTAAATTCTGTTGACCGAACTAGCGGACAGGTCGACTTGCCCTAGGCCATGTGGGCAGAGCCTCCTTCTTCATTATCTTTTGACAGTTTTTTTTGTTTTGAATTCAAGTTATAGATTTCAACTTTTATTTCATGTTTCACATCTTTTCTTTTTGTGTTTGATCTTTTCTTTTATTTTGTTCGATTTATCCTATTTTCTTATCTCTTGTTAACATAGGCAAAAGCATGCATGGTGCATGTGCAAGTGTATGCATGAGAGAAAAGGGGCACAGGGGAGCCCGCTGCTATGGAATATTAGTATACCATAAAGAGGACTACTAGCTGGTCAGGGAGCAAGCCACCAGGGTGTATAGCCTATTCATCGTAGTGTGACAGCCTTCTTGGATTTTCTCCCAGAAATGCGATTATAAGGCATGAGAAGGGCAGCAAAGAAGAATGAGATGCCAGGGTTCAGGCTGGCCACCCCAGCCAAGGGTGCGTCGACGCACTATGCGTAGTGCGTCGATGCACTCTTCATGTCGGCAAGCCTTTCTTCTGTGCTCATGTCTGAAAATAAGACATATGATTGGAAAATGTAAATCATTGCATGGCTCAGGCATAAGGGCATCTATAGCTTCAAAGAAATGCAAAGACGTGAATTTGTAAATCCCTATGCTCCACATGCACAGGTCTGATTATGCATTTATGTAGGATGATCCTCGGCACGAATCGGAGTGTTTTACTCACGCATAGTGAACATTTTCACCTAGACGTAATCCGGCTTTCCACAGCTCACCATTTAGTATACCAAGGACCACGGCAAGCTAACATATGAGAATTGGAGTACACATGAAATTCTATCTGAATTAATGCATCATTGCACACATGAATTAAGGCATGCATAAAGGTGTAAATGATATGTTCAGCTCCGAAATACAGGGAGGGGCAGATATGCCTAAGTTCGTGCAATTTCAGTGAACATCTAGTGCAATTCAATATGCATATGCAATGTTGATCATTTTCATCCAATCTTGGTGGATTTTTGTACAAACCTATCATGCACATGCCATATTCAATCCCCCCCTTTTTTTAGGAGTTGTTCTGTTGTGAAGAGCAGCCGGCCTGCAAGGAGTCGACTCCGGGGCAGACTTCTGCCCAGGCAGAACCCAGACAGAGCCTGGCCAAGAGGGAGTCAACTCCTTGAGTCGACTCTCTCTGCTGCCAACCCAATTTCAGTTAAAGAGGGGCAGAGCTATTCAACTATGCATATGCATAAAACCTCAATAAAAATCATTAGCAACTTTAAAGTAAGGTGTTAAATGCATATGGGGTTTGGTCTATACTTAAAGTGCATATGTAAGAATACAAATGTCATTTCAATGAAGATATGCCTTATGTGATCGTTTTCATGAAAAACTCAATAAAGTTCTATCATGCTAATGCAGTTTTGGCATAAATTCTTTTATGCGCAAGGTATCATGCAGGTGCACATGCAACGTGTGATTACTTTCAGGAGGCTCAATGAATTCAACCTGCCCTTGAGGTCTGGCAAAGACCCTCTTGCAGGAATCATGATGTGAATGCAGTTTTGATCTTCTTCTGGTTATCATTGGGCAACCTGTCTTGGACAGCACCGGGCCCCAAGGGGGATTTGACTCCCAACCAGATCACACACAATATGTATGCAATTGCCCATTCAAGGCTTTCTATTCTTGATCTGAATGTTTCTTGTTTCCTGCTTTTCTTTTCATTCATTTTTTTCTGTTCATCTTTATTTGCAACAATCTTCTGAAATTTGGGTCATCTTAGCTTCTCATTTTTGTGTGGGGTCATCAATTCATATCTGCTACTCCTGAGTTCATGGTGATTTTTGTTCAGTTCATCTGCCATTATCCTTGTCATTGGTCTTCAAATTGTCTGGCAAAAATTCGACAGCACCTCCCCTAGACCCGGAACATTGGGAGGTGTTAATTAGGTACATGTCCATGGAGGAAATCTGAGACGGCTCCAAGATAAGAGGGATGCGCGCGGAAGCGGTAACATCCTAGACCCGATGGGACGAGTGGGTCTTGATCAAAACGCGAGTCGTTCAGAAATCTGAATTAGATGAGCACACGAAATCTACCGGTTTCAAGGGCTCAAGCCGTTCCCCACCTTCACTCTATAGAGAAAGGGGGTTCATGTTTAATGGCCACTGAACCAGCAGTACGTGCGGCCACAAGATCACCCCTTCGGGGTTGTGAGATCGTTCCAGTGGGGGGGAGAAACTATGTGACTAAAATTTCATAAAGATCGAGAGGACTCGTAGGCAAAGAAGGGAAGCAGCCCACAGGAGCTCGGATGAGCGTGAACTCTAAGGCATATCCATGAGAATGGATAAACCTAGAACCCATCCTGCGAGGCACATCATGCTTCTTCCAAAAAAAAAAATCTGTAGAAGCAAGAACATTACATGTTGCTAATTCAGGGATTAAACCCATATCTCTCACCTCTTTGGCATCATGACTACGAACCAATCAAATCCCAAAATGAGGTTTTGAGAAGATGAAACTATGATCACCGAACTTGAGCACCAAACTCCCAAGAGGTACAGAGACAATAGCACAGAGCGGAGGGGGAAAGAAAAGAAGCACTATGAATTATCAAAGATCGGACATCATCAACATTGCAACATAAAAAAATCTCCATTAGGAGCTTTCATTTCATTTCTTATCAGCCAAAAAAAGAAGAATACATCGAAGAAAGCCAAAGAAATACAAGGGAAGAACAGGGGCCGAAGCTCCCTATTCTTACTCCCTCACCTCTCTCTTTCTCTCCTTTTTTTTTGTAGGATCTCTTCTTCTACTTCTTCTCTCCTCCTTCTATTTCTCCAGCATCCAGGTCCAGAAGAAAATCTTTTCTTCACAGGAGTGGACTTCTTATAGGGGGTTGGAGCTCTTGTTCGGAGGGAAAAACCTCCACGTATCTTCTTTCTCTTCTTTTTTTTGTTCATTGTTGTCGCCGCTGCTGCTACGTGGCTGCTGTTGCTGCCGTTGCTTCACAAGGGGTCACGGCGGAGCAGGAGAGGGGTGGCCGTTGGCGGATGGGGCGGCCTCACCGTCCAAATGAGCTGGCGCTCGCACCGTTGGCCACGCAGGGGGGAATGCCGTTCCGTGTTGCCGGCATGTGTAGGGATGTCAACGAGCATTCAATGCTCCCGCGGGGGGAGAAGGAAACACGGACGGGGGAAGTCAACCCATGCGTGTTTTTCTTCCTATTTCCTTTTTTAAATTCCTTCTCTTCCTCTATTTCATTTGGCCCATTAATGTTTGGGCCCATTCTCTTTGGGCCATTCACCTTTCTCTTCTTCTTTCTTTTTTTTTAGTGTCAACAGAACTCTAAGTCAATAGGCATGAAGATTAAGTCGACTGACATGCCTTCAAGTCAATAGATTTTTGTTTGCAGTAGCAGGCTAGCCAGCTGACTTCAGCAGAAAAGAAGAAGTTTACTGAAGGGTTTGAGGCAAGCCAAGGTCATGAATGAAAAGTACAAGGTCATGAATAAGAAGCTCAAGAGGGCATTTTTGTGTGTTAACAGCTCTAGATAAGGCTAGGAAGTGTGAAGGAAGATCTGACAGAAGTTAAGCAAAATCAGTCGACCTAAGCAAAAATCAATCGGCTGATATGGAATTCAGTCGATAGACATTCAGTCAAGTCAACTTACTTTTAGTTTTAGTCGACAGATTCAGTCGACAGTCTCTGAAGCACACGAGGACCATTGTGTCGACCCACTGGCCAACTGGGTCGACTCATCTGAAGCTCCAAACAAGTCAATTCATGCCAGCACATTAGGGTGATTCGACGCAATGGAGTTATTGCGTCGACGCAACATTAAGCAGCAATAGCAAAAGTCTAGTTCACCGTGTGCCGACCCACTTCAGAAGGTGAGTCGACCTGATCTAAATTTGAGTCGACCCGCTCTTCAGATGCGTCGACTTACTCTATTGTTGTGTCGACTTGATCTAAATATGAGTTGACCTGCAAGATCAACATAGAAGTAGAAGCCAGCAACAAAATAACAGTATGTAGCAACAACAGTATTAAGCTAGCTTCAAGCCAGCAACAGTCAGCCGCAGCAGCAACAAAGGCTCTCTCGTTAGACTAACTGGAGTGTGTCGACACATAGGATAAGTGTGTCGACCCATATTGCTCTCCAAGTAGCAACAGCAGCTCATGCCAGCTCAAGTCTGCAAACACTGAAGAACTTAGTCGACATATATGTCAGTTCAGTTGACTGACTTTGCTGTGCCGTACAGGCACGTGAGCAATTTAAGTCATCACGTGGACTTCTGATTCAATCATTAACACGCACTTCAAGGACACGTGGAATGGCTTCTGGAAGGGTCTAGGGATAGAATATTCCATCTTCCCCTTGGACCAATCAGAAAATATCTTGAAAAAGGAGAATTATCCTTTTTCTATTTGCAATAAATAGGATCCATCAAACTGGGAAGAAGTTGTTGAAGCCCTTAGCATTTGAGTATTCCTGAGCTTCCAAAAAATAGAAAGAAAATAGGATCGTGACAGTTACTCCGAACTTGATCTGAGAAGTTGAGAGTACATGAAGAGAGTTCTCCTCCCCATCATCCAGCCAGAGCACCGAGTAGGGTTCAGTCAGAAAGATCTTTCAGATCTGACAACATTCTGAAGCTTCTTAAATTTGTTTTGAAGCTACATTGTTGTTTTTAATTTTTTGCTTTGTTCTTTTCTTTTTCATTTCAACTGATCGAAGATTTCCACAGTGATGTATTGACAGCAGTATCTCTGATACTCTGCTCTAAGAGATCAGAGGGTTTTTTGGCTGCTTGGCAGCTGTGTACATTCGAGGATCGTTCTTTGAACTGAAGCTATGAATCAGCAGTTGTAGTGGATCTTATCCACGTGTGTGATTGAGGATCGTGTTCTTCGTATATAAGCTATGAATCAGCAGTTGTTACTCTTGTAAGAGTGGAATCCTCACCAGGTTGGTGACGAGTGGACATAGGTCTACTAGATAGCAACCGAACCACCTAAAAACTTCTGAGTTATGGTTTGTGTTTGTATGGTTTGATTGTTCTCATCTACCTCCCTCACAAGTTCTATCACTTGGGAGGTACGCTATCCACGATTCCACACACTATTAAATCAATTTCAAATTTGCTATCGAGTTCATTCTGTTGAATCAAATTTAATTCGTTCTACAGTGCTTATGAGATTTTTTAATTAGTCGAGTTTCACAGGCGGGGATCTATTCACCCCCTCTCTAGATCCACTCGCACCACTTATCACCTACACACAGGCTTGTCCACTCTGGTCCTACGCCCTATCTCCCCTCTCTCATCCTTATATTCTTCTCCAACGTGTGATCCTGACTTAAGCATTGGAGGGTTATCCCCTAGGGAAGTTTCCAGGGCTCCTTCTGACGTTGTCTTCCTAGTGTTTACAGGCTTCCACGGATGGCTGATCGATCTTTCCCATCAAACAAATCTTAAAAGTGTGGTATGAGGTCGAGGGACTATTTTTCTACCTCTACACTTTTTGGTGCCATCTGTGGGAAGAGAACAAGCAGCCATGGCACCCCGTGGAAGCTATCGCAACACTAGCAACCGAGTTCGGGGATCCCACCATGCCCTGAGTTCCCGATGAGGATCACCAGAGGAATCCTCTTCAACCCGACCGCCTCGCGGCGCCGCCACCCACAACCCCGCCGCAGATGAACTAGCAAAAATGCGGTGACAACTCTATGTGCTAACGAAGTTATGCCAAGGCCTTATAAATCAGCCTACGGGGCAGGACCGCACCCCAACTGAGCTACCACAAAATGGGGGAGCCCCCACCGTGGCAGAGTCTCACCGGGTGCATGAGCCCTCCCACGTCTCCGCTGCGCAATCTCAGCGCCCGCATAGCTTGCCTGCACCGCGACCCCACAGCCTGCTCCACTCCAACCCGGAGATGGTGCAACAGCTGTGGCGCTACGAAGAGGTGGAGCGTGAACTGAAGGGGAAGGTCCATTACTTGGATGACATCCTCTAGACCGCAAAAACGCGGGGGCTCGTCGACGATGACACCGACTTCCATGCTCCCTTCTCTAAGGAGATCATGGAGGCCCCCATTCCACTGAAGTTCCAGGCGCCGTCGTTCACCCCATACGATGACACCTCCGATCCCGCCGACCATATGCACAGCTTAGAGTCAAACCTGGTGTTCTACCATGCCTTGGACGCTATGAAATGTTTGACGTTCGTTATCACCCTATAGGAAAACACTCGGACCTGGTTCGAGTCCTTGATTGCTGGAACCATCACCTCCTTCTAGCAGCTAAAGAAGCAATTCAAGGAGAACTTCAATGGCTACCGAAAGGAAGCCAAGTCGATAGTGAGTCTGCTCGCCGTCGGGTAGGGACGTGAGGAAATCTTGTGGGATTACGTGTCCCGCTTCCGGAAGGAAGCCCTCCGCATTCCTTACCTCGACATCAGCATCGCTACAACTGACCTAACGTAAGGGACCCAAGATCCCAGCCTCCGACGGTCGCTCATAGTAGAGGCCTCGACAACCCTAATCGATCTCCTCACCCTGGCCCAAAAACACGCTAGTTGTGAGCAGAATAATGTTGTGTTTGTCCAAACGGTAGGGACCGGTTAACTCGACTGCAAGAGACCCGCGGACTCCCCACGGGAGGGGCGGAACAAATGCGAGTGACACGGCCGAGAGCACCGTGATCACCAGGAGACAAGAGAAAGGAACCAATATTGACACTACACTCCCCTGACGGCTCCACCCGAACAGATCCTCATGGAAATTTGAGAGGAGCCCTACCTCCGGTGGCCATCGAGGATGAATTCTGACCCAAGATCCAGGAGCCGTAAAAGATACTGTCGCTTCCATCACGACCATAGCCATGATACGACCAACTACATTCAAATGAAGGACGCAATTGAGGATCTAATTCGGTGAGGACTCCTCGACATGTTCATCACCAAGGCCGTGGAGAAGGGACAGTAGAAGGACCGGACTCCTCCCCCCATTGACAACCAACCCAACAGGAAGGAGATCATGATGATTTCCAAGGGGTCAGCATCATGAGGGGATAGCTCTAGGAGATGTCAGAGATACGCGTCTGGAGTTAACCAAGTGGACTACTATGACGAGAGCCATCGTAACTCCACTTCACGAGATCGTCTCAAAGATCCAATCGTCTTTTCGGACAATGATCTGGCCGGCGTGACTACCCCCCACTCCAACGCCTTTGTGGTCTCTATAACCATTAATCAATATATTTTTCAATGGATCCTCATGGATAATGGAAGCAGATCTCACGTAATTTCCTACGACTACCTTGCCCTTATGGGTGTGGATTTGTCACGCATAACACCACTGCACATGCCCCTGTATGGATTTTCTGGCATGATCGTCCTCCCGGAGGGGTGCATTTCCTTTTCGAGCACCTTCGAGACCGCCCCCTGGGGCGTGACATTTTTGGCTGACTTCACAGTCGTGTGTAGAATGACCAGGTACAATGCCATAATCGGCCGAGGAATCCTTGGAATACTATGGGGCGTCCCCTCGTCCTACCACCAGAAGTTAAAGTTCCCCACATCTTACGGGGTAGGGGAGGTTCTAGGCGATCAAGGGGAGTCCCAGAGGTGTTATTTGATTTCCACCAAGGAAAGGCAGACCGAGGACGCTCCCCCTAAGAAGAAGGCCAAGGCGGAGGACCTCGGACCCAATGGGAGTACGCCAACTGAAGTCCTCTACTCATCTAGGTAGAGGAGGATCCGAGCAAGACCCTTCGCATCAGCTCTATGCTATCCGAGCAGGAGAAGGAGGACAACAAACGCTTCCTGGTTGAAAGTACAGAAGAGAAGGAGGTTCCTTTTAGGGGTGTAAACAAATCGGATCCGGATCGGATCCTGTGTGATCCGGATCCGGATCCGATATTATAAAATTCGGATCTGATCCGAATCCAAAATGAAACAGCATTTTAGATTCAGATCTAACCCGAATCCGAAGTTAACTTTTCGGATCCGGATCTTACCCGAAAATCATAATATATATATTTTATCATTAATGAGATAAGGAGATCTAAATTTATATATTTGGATCCAAAATTGAGATCCAATAGTTCTATTTTCGGATCCACATAACACACACCACTAGATAGTAAACACATGTTACATTGACATTCGGATCCTGATAGTAAACATAGAGTACATTGGAATTCAAAAGTTTCAATGATCTTCGGAAGAAGGATCTTATGCTCCTTGCCTATACACTGAAGGCTGCCCGAATCATTCCCCCTGGCCTTCGGAAGAAGGGCCGAATGTACTCTTCCTAGGCCTTCTCCAGCTCTTGTAAACTGAAGGATAAAACATGAAGATAGCAAAACCTTAAGTTTGTAAAGGTAACTATTTGCCTGATCTCAATGCCCTGTTTTCATTATAAATAACGTAACTGCATACAAAAGAGCATGACACAAACACCACATTCCACAATCAATAAAAATTTATTTTTTTGAAAGAGGATAGTACCACTAATGTATTAAATAAAAAAGGATATGCAAGTGTAAAAGATGAGAATATGAGGTTCATGTAAACTTAGAATGATGCAATCTACACAGACCAGCTCAATGATGATATTTGTTCTCTAAAATATTTTCATTAACCTAGTCACACACTCCCCAAAGATTTTATCAGCCTGGAGCAAGAAATGATGAGATAAAAAACACATTTAGACACAAATTCAATGCTGCCTTCAACGAATAGAAACATATTCCTCCAGATGAATTGATGTTTCAGTCTTAAACAAGAAATAATTATCACACAGAAGGTGTCCACCTGAATAGATGGAACTTTAGGATCAAATGTGTATATTCCCTACTATCCATCACCTTGTCTAGAGGCAAACTTAACATAATGTAACTTCATGGGCATGAATAATCAGTATCTTATGTTATGAAAGTCTAGCATGTAACACTAAAATCTTGTCAAGTGTTACACATTGCAAAAATGTTCATGAGACAGTAACACTAAAATATTGTCAGAGTGTTACACATTGCAAAAATCAGTATCTTATGTTATCAAAGCTCAACATATGTTCTTTCATAAGTCAAGCCAATGGAACTTGCAATGCAAATTGAATTTTGAGGTGAGCTGGTACCATATTCATTTGAATTTTCCAAAGTCTCATTGGAACTCTCATTCAAATTAGTAAAATCCTGCAGTGCAATAGACTTAATGAAGTTAAAATCAATAACACCTGATGAGTTATACGTGGAAAGTTCCTCTTACCAACCATCAGGCACGTGTAATGTGAGAGGTTAATCATATGCATGCTGAGGAAAGTAAGAAACCAAGGATATAAATTAAAATAAAAAATCACTATATGACGCATTAAATTTTTTTACTCAGGAAGAGAAATACCCATTTTCCTGATTCTCCATCATCTCCTAAAGCTCTGAGCAGATCTTGAACCCGAGATTGAGCAAGATCACGTTGCTGAATAAGTTCTTTTATCTCTTCCACCATCTACAGATTGAACATCTATCTTTTAACAGCAAGTTCAGATGTATATATAGCCAAGCTATTATTAGAAAAATATTAAATGTCTGACATGATAGACAGTGAAGAAATTTTAATAGATAGCTAAGCTCAACTTCCATAGTGTTCTTCAAACGGGTTTCACGCACTACATTTTAACAAGCTGAAGGCCACAGAATTACTTAGTGTAGTGGCTCAAATGTCATGCGACATACAAAATAGAGTATTACAGTAATGGCATGTATATTTAAGAAAAATTATAATGTCCATGGGTGCAGAAAACTTCCAGATATTCATGCAGTTGATAACATCCAGGTATTCATGGCGTTTCTACTTGTGGTTATTGCGTCTAATTGAACTAGGACAGTCAACAAAACAGTAATAATAAGATGCCCTTGAAAATGAGTCCAGAGATCCATGCCTGATCATTTTTCCTAAGTATTAATGCAACTTTCACAAAATGAGTCCAGAGACAACCTTTAATCTCCCAAGGTGCTTCAGAAGGAATGTCTGTGAACTGTTTTATCCTCTCAACTGAAAGATTCTGTAATCACAAGGGAAAAAAACAAACATCAATGCACATGAGCCTCTGAAGATGGATGATACATGAGGTAAAAGACATTTCCATTATCTATATGTTTGCTTGAAAGCTAACAATCTTATCCATTAACTATAATGCCATAGCTGTCTACAAAAGATACCCCCATGTAAAAGCCAGACAAAAACATGATGAATGACAATTTTTAACTGTAAAAGTTTACTGAACTAGCAAACTTGGCTTCATTATGGACTTCCAATACATATTCACTATGGCCTACATTTCAAATCAAAATGACGCTATAATCTACACCATTCACAATAGAAAAAAAAATCAGAGATAATTATCAAACACTTGGCAGAAATAAGGATGTACAACCAGCAATCATAATATTCAGACTGTCAATCACATAACCTGGTACTCGGCGGAGGTTTGAGTCCAAGGACTCTCCTCACGCAAAGTGTGCCGCTGCACACCTTTTGATATACCAGTCACACGAAGCAAACCACTGAACTTCAAAAATAAAATCTGAACTATACTAAACTTGATACACACACAAATAAACAAATGACTAAAGAATGCTGAAGCAACCTAAAACAGAACTAGAAACTAAGGTTCTGCATGACAATTTGAAGAGATAAAAGTCATATATTGAAGAGATACAAGGATTAAAATTTTACAGCTTAGAAAATCATGAAGACAGGAAACACAATAGAGAAATCTGATTGAAAGGAGAAACTAACACACATTATACACCACCTTGAAAGGAAAAGTTCAGCTCAAATTATCTGTGTAAACTCATAACATACATGACAAAAGCCAAAGCAATTTCAGAATTTAAAATTTATAGAAGAAATTCATCAAGAAATTCTCCAGTTTGGTAAACAAGATAAGAACTAATTAACCCGACCTCTTACTGCTGCCGAAATTACTAGTTCCTAACATCTAAAACCTGCATTACTCCATAATGCTCATAATTTTTCATCAGATGTCATGAAGTTCTGTAATTGTAAATGTTTAAAAAGAAACTGATATTGTTTTATCTTCAACTAGACTTGGCTAGAAAGAGAAATTAGGATATTTTGGTCATTAGCCCTCGAAATGATATTCAACATCATAATTTATGCATCATTTTAATGACATAGAGAAAGTGAACAATATGGGCATTTCATGTTATCCACAAATAAAGAGGAAAAGTATCCACAAATTATCTTATGTGAGACTAAACATCCACACGCTTAGTGCCCAACCCAAATGGTTATAAAATGTAGTAGGTTAATATTGAACAGGTGAAGCAATCCAACAGGTAAGTACAGATCTGGATATGGGACTATTCTATCCCTAGCAATAATAACATGTATAACCAAATACTCTACAATAGTAACATTAAGCTTCTTATATACCAAACTGGAGATGTTAATGATAGGAAACATGAATGAAACAAGAGCTAATGGACATAATTTGTTGTTTAGCCTGAGAGAGTACCTATCTTGAGTTGATTAAGGAAGAAGAGGAAGACGAATGAATTGAAGAAGCCCACGAATGCCCCAAAGAATTCCTCGATTCCTCCAACTAGATCGATCCTCTCACACTTAGAAGCCTTCTCCCATGAACTAGGGTCGACTAGGGAGACTATGGGGTCCTATTTATGGGATTTAAGGTTCCTAAGAGTTCTAATTAGGTCAAAAAAGCCTAGATAGGGAAGAACTTTGAAAAGCTCGATTTTTATCTATATCTAGGGCCACCCCTAGCCTATCTAGTTCGAATTAGGGTCAGCGTTTGGATAGATTTCGACCTCCCTTAGTGGATTAAGGTTTGGTTGAGGTTACTTGTAACACTCGGGAATTTTCCAGGATTTTTTAAAAATTAAATAGAATTATTTAGCATTTAAAAGACTTGATGGGCAATTAAATAAATTATGAGTAATTTAAAAGTGTTATATTTACCAAAGGGCCAAGCCCACTTAAATTGGGTCCAAAGACCAATTTCAAAGATTATTAGGCCCAAGCCCACACCTAGAAACGTAATAGGATTATTTTTCCTAAATTTAAGTAGATAATTAGGGATAATTACATGAGGAAATTTAAATATAATTCAAATTTTGGCACCCTGGCTAGTAGCAGTCTATCGCAAGACCACTACTTGATGAAAACGGTCCAAGGGAGACCGCTACCTCCTTCCGAAAATGAAAGTTGAAGAAGTGTGGGAAAATGGGATTTTTGGCATCCCAATCCACATGATTCGATACTATCTGTCATGGTAACTTAGTCTAAGACTCTAGAAGATCGATCCTACCCCAAATTAAGACTCCTAAATTGATTTAATCCTAAGCCCTAGGTCAAACATTATAAATAAGGCCCAGACTCAACCTACGCGAACCCTAGTTTTGCCTCGCCTGGTTCGATGGTAAGGAGATGGTATTATGAGTTAGTCCTTTAGACTTTATTATTCCCTATAGTATCTTCTAACCTTCTACAAAATGTCGTGCTAGGAGGTCAAGCATCCAGAGAGTTAGAAAGGCCGGAAGTTGTTGTTTCTTTACAAATCGCGCAGGAATAGACGTGTTCTCCTAGTGAAGATCAGGAGGCTAGGGACCAATATCGAGGTATTTTTAAGTTCATCCTTTAGAATAAGTTGTTCCTCTTTATATCTTCTCATCATCCTCCAAATTTCATGAATTTAGGATGAGGGGATAAAGAGTTAGAGCATCTGCACGTTAAAGGTTCCACGCAGGACGTGCAGGAACTTGGATCTTCTTCCAGTAACAAATTCGAAGTTTAGAGCCTAGTCCAGAGATAGGTTATCTCATGAATGGCTTAAACATCAAGTTAGGAACAAAAGCCCTCTAAACCTTGTGCATTTTCATACTTTATACGTTGAGAATTTCATGTTTTATCATGTAAAGGCAGTTAGGATAATTCTGCATACATGATTCTTGCACCTTAATAGAAAAGATGATACTTTTGGCTTAATCCTTGCAACCCATGCATCTTTGACATTCTAAACATGTTCCCATATGGTTAACCATCTATTATACATGCTTGTCATGCATTTATTGTTCTAGATTAACCCTATACTTCGATTTTTATTTCTATCTGTAGCAGGCAAGAAACAGTCTCAAGGAGAGCGCTGTCATCAAATAGCGGCTCACAAACGACCGCCACCTCATAGAAACGGTCCTCTCTAGATCGCTTTCTGCTTTCGATTTTTTGCACTCTATTAACCCTAAATAGAATGCAAAACAACCCTTATAAATATATGTTAAACCTAAGTTATTAGACTTTATTCCCAGTTTTGACTTCATATTCATGATATTGGTTATATTGTGCATCTATCAGGGTAGGTTTTATACTCAGCATGTTTTATCAACTTATTTTAAACTTATGCTAATTTCATGCCAAAATCATATATTCTTGTATTAAAGTTATTTCATATGGTTTATAGAACTTGATTTACTGATGATTTGATCGTTGTTTCTACACGATCCCCTCTCATCTCAAGTCTTTCTTAAGTACATGACACGTATTCCAGTACGATGTCATTAGTTACACTTGCACTTATAGGCACACTCTTTGGACTTGTGATCCTCTTCGTTAGATATTCCTTCCACCGAACTAGGTGATCTTATTTCAAGGCCTCCGTAAGTCTCCGCGAGCCTGGGATTCCCACTAGGACGCCGAGCTGGTTGTACCCTAAAAGCCCAATGGATTAGAAAGCACATGTCATACCAGCATTTTTCTATACCCTAGCTAGTTGCGGCCATCAGGCGACCGCCACTGTCAAGTAGCGGCCTTTCCGTGACCGCCTTCTGCCGGATTAACCCTGCGTCGACCCTTTTCCTGTTCTGGCATCGACTCTGTGAAGAAACGGTCCTTACCTGACCGCTATTTCAAGAAAACGGTCCTGGATTGACCGCCTTCTCAAGAAACGGTCTAGACATGACCGCTTTCTATCTCAGTGTGTTTAACCCAAGGTTTGACCCATGGGTTGCTTTTCTTATATTCCTAGATAGTTTATTGATTATCTAGAACCCAAAATCTTGATCAATAAGTTATTAATTAATTATTCAAGTTAAAGAATGTGTCGTTATGCTGCTAGATTCCTCCCGTAGCATAACCTTGTCATTAAATCATTTTGAACTCATATGTTCTTATTTGGTGCATTCTTACCTTGGTTTACTTGTCATGAACTTTATTGTTTGACTTGTTGATTGCTGGGCATACCTTATTGATATACTCATGGAAGTAGCTTGATTTATAACTTGAAGATGCGGATCGGGCATTGATTGTGTCCAAAGGCTCGACGCTAGCCCCCTCGGCTGATTGCTGGAAACATAATATAAACCATGGGGTATGATGAACACTGATGTCGTATTGCACCGGGAGTACTTTTTTTATAGACAGGTGAAATCCATGAGCCCATTACATACTTGCTAATATATTCTTGTTACATGACTTTCTAGTGCATAGTCTTTATGGTTAGAAAAAGTACATTCTCGTTACATTCTAGTACATTCTCGTTCATGAAAGGCCACTTTATATTCTTGCTTGATCATGCTCTCATTCTACATGAATTCTCATATCTCTATAGTCTATACCTTGTTACTTGTGTTATTATGTTAGTTTTATTGCATGTTTCACCGTACATCATTAGCCTTACCTTCTAGAGATAAATTGCTAATTACTTAAACATTGCCCTCATGTTGATACGAAGATACCTACTGGGCATGTGTGTTCATTCCCTATTTTTTTCAATCTTTTCAGGAAATTCTAGTTGGGATTCGAACTACTCAAGTGACGAGTCCGAGAGTGATTAAAGATCAAGAGAAGACATAGCCAAGAGTCCATATGATTAGTCATGAGTCAATTATGTAATTTTCTCTTTTATTGAGTCTAGTGAAAGGAGTCAAGTGTCGATGTAACCCATGAATTTTTATTATTCAATAAAGTGAAATTTTGGGTACATTCTCTTGTACTCACTCTTATGTGTGTGAATGTTTAGCGCTCTGATTATATTACGCGCTTGAGACGTACTAGCCAACTGCTCATGTCCCCGATTTACTTCCGATGTACATATATCTCGGGGCGTGACAGTTAAAGTAGTATCAGAGCCTAGGCATAAGTAAGTCCTAGGAATATGTTATGTCATAGGCTAAGTCCAAGGATTAAGGACCCACACCTATGAACTTAGGAAGAAAATTTCCAACCTATGAGAGACTTGGGTAGAGAATCACAGAGGGTTCAAACTTTGGTGAAATTTCCAACCCTCCGCGATTCTCTGGATCCTCTAACCCTGATGAAGCTGAAAGTTGGATGGATGAAATGGATCGAATCTTTAATGTCATGCAATGCTCGGACCGAGAGAAGGTCCTTCTGGCCACCTTCTATCTTCACAAAGATGCAAGCACATGGTGGAAAGCAACATCGGCTCCTCTCCAAAATCGACAACTCACTTGGGCGGAATTCCTTGAACTATTCCATGCAAAATACTTCTCCGAGCACATCAAGGAAAGAAATGCTACTGAATTTTCTTCTCTTCACCAAGGCATGATGTCTGTAACGGAGTATGAGCTCTAATTTTCTCGACTGGCCCCTTATGCTCCGCACCTAGTGAGCACGGATATCTTAATGGCAGATCGGTTTATGGACGGTTTAAGGACCAGCTTCATTCAACAACTTGGGTCTCAAAATATTCGGACCTATATGGAGATGGTCCAACGGGCACATCTTTGCGAAAGGACCTTGGAAAAGGTCGAGAAATTTAGAGGCAGGAAAGAGGAGTCGAGCCGGAAGTTCGATCGGCATGGAAAGAAAGAAGAAAGATTTAGTATCACGGAACCCTATAAATCCCGTGATAATAAGAAGAGATCCCAGAGTGGGAACGGTAATGGGAATGGCAAGAACAAGAAGGCCAAGGAGGAAGATAAGTAAGTCATGGCAGCTTGTTCATTTTGTGAGAAGTTTGGCTACTCGGCCGAGGAATGCTGGAAGCGCCTTGGTGCTTGTCTACATTGTGAAAGCCAGGAGCATCGGATGCCTAAGTGCCCCCTCATGAAGGAGCAATCTTCTAGCGGTGGATGCAAGCGGCAAGCTCATCTTAATGCCGTGATGGATGATGAAGCGCCCAAGGATGGCGGGCTAATGGAAGGTACCGTTCAAATTTATTCGCATCTTGCATTTGTGTCTTGCCATTTATTCGCATCTTGCCTCTCACTCTTTTATATCTACTATCTTTGCAAAAATTTTGCCAATTTCACCTATTCCACTATCTTCGGACCTAGCTATCACTACACCTTTAAGTCTCGGAACTAAACTTACAACCCACTATCCCGATAGTGAGGTAATTATAAAAGGCCATAATCTCCCCACTAACTTAGTATGTCTTGACATGGAAGGTTATGATGGCATTCTAGGCGTAGATTGGCTTGTTGATCACTATGACAATATCAATTGTCTCCATAGGAGTATTTCCTTCCATAAATCGGATCTTCCACAGTTTTCTTTCCTTGGAATAAAATATAGGAAACATCCTATTCTCATCTCTTCTCTTCATGCTTGCAAGCTTATCACGCAAGGTTGTGAAGCTTTTCTTGCTTCCGTGATAGTTACAGAATCTAAGGAAATCATTTTAGAAGAAATTCCCAATGTTCGAGAGTTCCTTGACGTCTTTCCATCCGAACTACCTGGGTTACCACCCGAAAGGGAAGTAAACTTCTCCATTGAACTCATACCTGGAGCGGCACCCGTTTCAATAGCTCCTTACAGGATGTCCCCCATGGAACTCAAAGAATTAAAGAAGCAACTTCAGGAGTTACTAGACAAGGGCTCCATTTGACCCAGCACATCCCCTTGGGGTGCACCAGTTCTATTTGTCAAAAAGAAGGATGGATCTCTCAAGCTATGCATCGACTATCGGCAGTTAAATCAACTCGCCATCAAGAACAAATATCCACTATCGAGGATCGATGAGCTATTTGATCAACTCTCAGAAGCAGAATATTTCTCTAAAATTGACCTCAAGTCGGGTTATCATCAGCTCAGAATTAAAGATGAGGATATATACAAGACTGCATTCCATAGCAGATATGGACATTATGAGTTTGTAGTGATGCCGTTCGGGTTAACCAATGCCCCTGCAACATTCATGCAACTTATGAACAATATCTTCAGGCCTTATCTTGACCGATTTGTGGTCATCTTCATCGATGATATCTTGATATATTCCAAGACCAAAGAAGAACATAAAGAACACTTAAGGGTAGCTTTGCAAACCTTAAGGGAACATCAATTATACGCCAAGCTCAGTAAATGTGAATTCTGGCTAAAGGAGGCTTCTTTCCTTGGCCATATTTTTTCTAGTGAAGGTATCGCGGTAGATCCTTCTAAAGTTGAAGCTGTCAAGAATTGGGGTCAACCGACAACGGTCTCTGAAGTAAGAGGTTTTCTTGGTCTGGCTGGCTACTACCGACGATTTATCAGGGATTTCTCAAAGATCGCCGTCCCTTTGACCCGGCTGACCAGGAAGGAAAACCCTTTTATATAGTCAAAGGATTGTGAAGAGAGTTTCCTACCTCTTAAGGAACATCTCACCACTGCCCCTATATTGGCACTACCAGTCGAGGGTGGTGGATTTGAAGTTTACACGGACGCATCGGGCATTGGCCTTGGATGTGTTCTTATGCAAGATGGCAAGGTGATTTGCTATGCTTCAAGGCAACTGAAGGGGCATGAAGAAAATTATCTCGTCCATGATTTGGAGTTAGCTGATGTCATCTTTGCCTTGAAAATATGGCAGCATTATCTCTATGGGGAGAAGTTCACCATATTTTTGGACCACAAAAGTCTAAAATATCTGTTCACCTATAAAGAGTTAAACATGAGGCAACGAAGATGGTTGGAGTATCTTAAAGACTTCGACTTCTCTATCCAATATCACCTGGGCAAAGCAAACGATGTGGCCGATGCACTCAGCAGGAAACCACTAGCAACTCTAGCAAGTCTCAGGAAAGGTATGACCTATCTTTTAGAAGATTTCTCACAATTGAATCTAGATGTCGATACAGAGGAAGAAAGGGGTATTATTGCTAGTATCCGATCACAACCTGCGTTGATTGAAGACTTAGTCAAACTACAAGAAAATGACCCTATGCTAATGGAAATCAAAGACAATATTGATCAACGGCGCGCCGGAATTTTCTATTTCTACCGATGGAAGGCTACTATGTAAGGATCGGATCTGTGTGCCGGATCATGCCGACACTAAGAAGCTGATCAAGGAAGAGCTCATAAGTCAAAATATGCTATTCACCTTGGTGCTACCAAGATGTACGAAGATTTAAAGAGGAATTTCTGGTGGCCCAACATGAAGAGAGAGATAGCGGACTTTGTATCACGTTGCCTCACTTGCCAGCAGATTAAGGCAGAACATCTCAAGCCCGCTGGAAAGCTACATCCCTTAGAAATTCCCGAGTGGAAGTGGGAAAGTATAGGGATAGATTTCATCATGAGTTTACCTAAGACAAGAGGTGGATATGATGGTATATGGGTGATCATAGATTGATTGACTAAATCTGCACACTTCCTACCCATCAAAAGTCGATGGTCTGTGGATATATTAGTAGCTTTATACATGAAGGAGATTGTCAAGCTACATGGAGTCCCTATCACTATTATTTCTTATCGAGACCCTTGATTCACATCACAATTCTGGAAGGGTCTATAACATTCATTAGGGACTCGGCTTAACTTTAGCACTGCTTTTCATCCACAAACTGATGGTCAAACTGAAAGAACCAATCAGGTGATAGAACATATGCTCAGGGCATGTGTTATTGATTTTGGTGGGAGTTGGCACGATCATTTACTTATAGTGAAATTCACCTACAACAACATCTATCAAGCTAGCATTAAAATGGCACCATTCGAGGCATTATATAGAAGAAGTTGCCGCTCACCTATATACTGGAATGAAATTGGGGAAAGATAACTTCAAGGCCCTGAAATCATCCGAGATACTACCGAGAAGGTAAAGCTTATTTGAGAAAGACTCCATATGGCTCAAGATAGGCAAAAATCATATGCTGACCATAGAAGGCGAGATCTGGAATTCCAAGTGGGAGACCATGTGTTTCTCAAGGTTTCTCCAGGATGAGGTATTCGAAGATTCGGCATCAAAGGCAAGCTCACTCCGAGATATATTGGCCCGTTTAAAATTCTTGAAAGGGTTGGCGAGATCGCATATCGGATAACTTTGCCCCCTCAATTAGCTGGAGTCCATGACGTATTTCATGTTTCTATGCTCAAAAAGTACGTTTATGACCCTTTCCATGTTATAAGTCATGACAACTTGGTGATTCAAAAGGATATGACGTACGAGCAAAAGCCAATCAGAATCATTGCTCGAGAAGTGCATCAACTTCGAAACAAAACCATTCCCATGGTAAAAGTCCGATGGAATAAGAATACTGATCAAGAGACGACATGGGAAACCGAAGAAGCTATGCGCAAGAGATTCTCAGAATTATTTGATTGTAAGTATACTCTCCACAAAAACTCGTGAAATGAATTTAGGGACCAAATTCTTCTTAAGTGGGGGAGGGTGTAACGCCCGGGAATTTTCTAGGATTTTTTAAAAATTAAATAGAATTATTTAGCATTTAAAAGACTTGATGGGTAATTAAATGAATTATGAGTAATTTAAAAGCCCTATATTTATCAAAGGGCCAAGCCCGCTTAAATTGGCCCAAAGACCAATTTCTAAGATTATTAGGCCCAAGCCCACACCTAGAAACGTAATAGGATTATTTTTCCTAAATTGAAATGGATAATCAGAGATAATTACAAGAGAGAATTTGAATATAATTCAAATTCTGGCGCCCTGGCTAGTAGCGGTATATCGCAAGACCGCTACTTGATGAAAACAGTCCAAGGGAGACCGCTACCTCCTTCCGAAAATGAAAGTTGAAGAAGCGTGGAAAAATGGGATTTTTGGCATCCCAATCCACATGATCCGATACTATCTGTCATGGTAACTTAGTCTAAGACTCTAGAGGATCTATCCTACCCCAAATTAGGACTCCTAAATCGATCTAATCCTAAGCCCTAGGCCAAACTCTATAAATAAGGCCCAGACTCAACCTGCGCGAACCCTAATTTTGGCTCGCCTGGTTTGACGGTAAGGCGATGGTATTATGAGTTAGTCCTTTAGACTTTATTATTCCCTCTAGTATCTTCTAACCTTCTGCAAAATGTCGTGCAAGGAGGTCAAGTATCCAGAGAGTTAGAAAGGTCGGAAGTTGTTGTTTCTCTGCAAATCGCACAGGAACAGACGTGTTCTCCTAGTGAAGATCAGGAGGTTAGGGACCCAAATCGAGGTATTTTTAAGTTCATCCTTTAGAATAAGTTGTTCCTCTTTATATCTTCTCGTCATCCTCCAAATTTCATGAATTTATGATGAGCGGATAAAGAGTTAGAGCATCTGGAAGTTAAAGGTTCCACGCAGGACGTGTAGGAACTTGGATCTTCTTCCAGTAACAAATTCGAAATTTAGAGCCTAGTCTAGAGGTAGGTTATCTCATGAACGGCTTAAACATCAAGTTATGAATAAAAGCCCTCTAACTTTGTGCATTTTCATACTTTCTACGTTGAGAATTTCATGTTTTATCATGTAAAGGCAGTTAGGATAATTCTGCATACATGATTCCTGCTCCTTAATAGAAAAGATGATACTTTTGGCTTAATCCTTACAACCCATGCATCTTTGACATTCTAAATATGTTCCCATATGGTTACCCTTCTATTCTACATGCTTCTCATGCATTTAGTGCTCTAGATTAGCCCTATACTTCAATTTTTATTTCTGTCTGTAGCAGGCAAGAAACGGTCTCGAGACTGCTATCATCAAATAGCGGTTCCCAAACGACCGCCACCTCATAGAAATGGTCCTCTCTAGACCGTTTTCTGCTTTCAGTTTTTTGCACTCTGTTAACCCTAAACAGAACGCAGAACGGCCCTTATAAATATATGTTAAACCTAACTTATTAGGCTTTATTCCCAGTTTTGACTTCATATTCATGATATTGGCTGTATTGTGCATCTATCATGGTAGGTTTTATACTCAGCATGTTTTATAAACTTATTTTAAACTTATGCTAATTTCATGCCAAAATCATACATTCTTGTATTAAAGTTATTTCATATGGTTTATAGAACTTGATTTATTGATGATTTGATCGTTGTTTCTACACGATCCCCTCTCATCTCAAGTCTTTCTTAAGTACATGGCATGTATTCCGATACGATGTCATTAGTTACACTTGCACTTATAGGCACTGTAACGCTCCGAGATCCGATCCCCAAATTTTGGATATTATTTTTTTTCTTTTAATCGGACCCCAAAGAAATCACTTCGTACATATCGCGGAAGCACCAATGTAAATGAACATGCATACATTCACATGAGAGAGAGGGAGAAA
This sequence comes from Amorphophallus konjac, assembly GCA_022559845.1. NCBI lineage: Eukaryota > Viridiplantae > Streptophyta > Magnoliopsida > Alismatales > Araceae > Amorphophallus > Amorphophallus konjac. The sequence continues at coordinate 304,933,436 of CM040122.1, read as the reverse complement.
CCACAGGTTACAAGAAATGTAGGTAAGCATCTCAACCATTCATAATCTCCAACAAGAGTACAGGTTCATTGTTCCAGATTACATATGAGCCCGCATGGGCCTACCACTCCACAACCCTACATAAAATAGAACATTCGACCATAGCATACCAAGACGTATGGTGAGCTAACTCTACACTTCAGCTACTACCCCCTCCTCAACCTCTTTCTCTATGTCCCCTGAAAATGTGTGTCACAAAGGGTGAGTGTGACGCTCAGTAGGCAACCTATACAAACCGGGGGTTAACTCGCATCTATATAACCAATTTATAGACATGATTCATGTAGCACCCCCAATAAAGCAATAGAGAGATTAAACTTCTTCCTAAAATAACCCTACCTAAAGGCCTTATATAAAGAACCATACCTTATGAGGACTATTATATAAATATACAAGCCAACATCACTTTATGCCATCATGGGTAGTACGTAGTGAACTTCTTCCTAAAGAATCCTACATGAAAGGCCTTATATAAAGAACCAAACCATAAGAGCACTATTATATAAATATACAAGCCAACTTTACTTTATGACACATGGGTAGTACGTAAGTGGGGTTTCTTTTCCAACACTAAGGGAATAGACGCCCCTTTGCCAGGGCGCCATTCACCTAAAAGAAAGCCCTTATACAAGTCATCATTTAACCCTTGGGGTCACCATCCCGGCCACTACAATATTAATATATATATACACACACGTGAAGGTGTCCAAAGCCATGAAGAATGGACGCCCTCATGCCGAGGCGTCATTTACATGAATAGGACCACCTAGATTAATGGACGTTTCCTTACAAGGGCGTCATTTCATCTGTGTTTCTAGAAGGTTGAGGCACGAACAGCCTCATTTAGCTGGCAAAGCACCATGTCTAGTATCTTATTCCCCAACCGGACCCGCAAAGCAATAAACCCATGCTCTGCGTTGGTAGTTAGATTTCCTATAACTATTTCCCTCTGTAGCACTGGCAGAGGCTACTGCCACCATCAGTGCTGAAGGAGCGTCTTCTTCCTGCAGTCTACGTCCTGCTGCGATCCTGAAGTGGCTTTCTTTATTCTGTACCTCGTAATCACGTCAAGAGGTAGGTGTTCTCAAGATCTTGCCTAACTAGTAGCTAAATAGGTTAACATAACATGCATGCTTAGAGTTAGACTAACTCATCTTCCATGCTATACTACCCGGCTTTATCGTGATCAAAAATGACCAAGTATATACCATGTTACACAGATTGTTAATAGCCTGTTACACCTGTTATATATGGTTTTGTACACAATCTGTTACAATGATTTTATGAGTTTTTGAACATATCCTACTACACTAGTTTTACGGCCTTGAATAATCATGTTTTAGCCTTAGTATATAACCTCTGTTACCTGAGATACATACATGTTTTAATAACCCGAAAAGCCCAGCCCTCAGGTGAATAGCGCCCCCAGCCAGGGCGCCATTTCCTGAAGGGGCGCCCCCAGACAGGGTGCCATTTAAATGAAGACTGCATGCAATGTCGTCAATTCCATTTCTGACAATTTTCAACAATTATTAATCAACGCATTCAAAATGGCGCCATTTCAGTGACAGAGGCATTTGTTCCGATTCCTGATTTGTCTCGAAATTCGTACTGATATAACCCTAGTACATGTTCCTGCATCATATATTTTTGAACTCCATATATGAAATCTACCTTATGTTCTTACGACGGTCACCCCTTGAAACTCTATATTGACTATAAATGAGAGTGGATGTCAAAAGTAATACATGAAATGTTGTGCGTATAGGGCCCGGTCTGGTCCTGGGAGGAGCACCCGAAGGTATTTGTGCCCATGGGAGTTTATTGACCATAGTGTTTGGCATTGCACCGAAGTACTTGCTTGACTTGCTTGACTTGAGACACCCCACACTTACTCTCTTTACTTGCTTGACTTGACTTGCGTGGCCCAGAACGGGCGATACTTGACTTGCGTGGCCCGAAAAAGGGCAAAATACTTGCTTGATTGAAATAGCCAATCCTATTGACACGTACTTGATATTACTTGCTTGAACACAATTTTACTTGCTCGTACATGAAATTTTTACTTGTATATGAGTTCTTACTTGTACATGACTTCCTGCTTGCCCGAAAAGTGGCATCTACATTCCTTGATATCATGCTTGGTCAAATACTTGAAATCACATCATACTTTCCTTATGCAGTTCTTGATATCTTATTATTCATCATGCATAGATTTACCTGTATACCTGATTTTCTTACTTGTACATCATGCATAGCTATACTGGTAATGCATGTAAACTGTAAATCACTTAAAGATTGCTCAAACTTGAGATGTAATTCCTACTGAGCGATTCGCTCATCCAGTTGCTTCCTAACATTTTTCAGGTAATTCGGATAGCGGCATTCACCCGAATGGGAATGAGACCGAGTGAAGAGTGCTAGAATCACCGCCGTTGAACCGTCAGCTAGTCGCGTCCTTTGAATTTATTTGAGTCCTTACCTTGTACTTCCAGTTATGTCAGTGTAGTTGTCTAAACCTTGTTAAGGCGTGTAGCCTAGTGTTTGGATTTTTAATTTGGAATTGTCATGGACTAGCTTTATCTTCTTTGGTTAATCAGATAATTATCACTTTGGACTATTGGGATCATTTAAATTTTATTAGTCTTTTACGCACTCCGTATTTATGTCAAAATTTTATCGCTCTAATGACACGATCTATATAGACGCGTCACGCATCCGAGTATCTTCCGCGCTTGGGACGTGACAGTCTTCATGGTATCAGAGCCTAGGATTTTAGTTTCGTAGGTAAAACCCGAGTCCAAGGATAGGTAAAACCTAAGTCCAAGGATAGATATATACCTTACCCGATGAGATGGGTAGAGACATGGGTTAAGTTCTATATTGACATTTGACCTTCTAATTAAACCCAATGTGCTTCGACCTTAGTTGGGCCAAACCCCAATGTGCATCTACCTTACCTAAGGCCTGGGCAAATGTGCATCAACCTTATATTGACCACTCCCAATGTGCATCGACCTTAGACAAGCCAAACCCCAATGTGCATCGACCATATTTAGCCTTGGACAAAATGTGCACCGACCTCACTTAGCCTGGGATAGAATGTGCACCGACCTCACTTAGCCTGCGACAGAATGTGCGCCGACCTTACTTAGCTTGGGACAGAATATGCACCGACCTTACTTAGCTTAGGACAGAATGTGCACCGACCTTACTTAGCCTAGGATAGAATGTGCACCGACCTTACTTAAGACTTGGGCAAATGTGCATCGACCTTACTTAGCCTGGGACAGAATGTGCACCGACCTTACTTAGCCTGGGACAAAATGTGCACCGACCTTACTTAGCCTGGGACAGAATGTGCACCGACCTTACTTAAGGCTTGGGCGTGCATCGACCTTACTTAGCCTGGGACAGAATGTGCACCGACCTTACTTAAGGCTTGGCCAAATGTGCATCGACCTTACTTAGCCTGGGGCAGAATGTGCACCGACCTTACTTAGCCTGGGACAGAATGTGCACCGACCTTACTTAGCTTGGGACAGAATGTGCACTAACCTTACTTAGCCTGGGACAGAATGTGCATCGACCTTACCTTGCACTAGATGGAATGTGCATCGACCTTACTCAAGGCCTGGACAGATGTGCCTCGACCTTACCTAGCCTGGGGGAAAATGTGCATCGACCTTACTTGGCCTGGGGGCAAATGTGCATCGACCTTACCCTGACTAACACAAACACGCACGGACCTTACTATGGCCATCCCAAAACATGCACAGACCTTGCTATGGCTATCCCAAAACATGCACAGACTGTCACAAAACATGTACAGACCTTTCTATGGCTAACACCAAACATGCACAGACCTGGCCTATGACTATGCACAGACCTGCCCAAAGGCCATAACAGGATGTGCATTGACCTTATCAAGGCTAACTCAAAACATGCACAGACCTGGCCTATGGCTAACTCAAACATGCACAAACGTAGCCTATGACTAACATAAACATGCATAGACCTGGCCTATGACTATGCACAGACCTGCCCAAAGGCCATAATAGGATGTGCATTGACCTTATCAAGGCTAACTCAAAACATGCACAGACCTAGCCTATGGCTAACTCAAACATGCACAGACCTGGCCTATGACTAACACAAACATGCATAGACCTGCCTAAAGGCCATAACAGGATGTGCATTGACCTTATCAGGGACTGTACCATATGTGCGTTGACCATACCAGAGATTGTTCCATATGTGTGTTGATCATACCAGAGATTGTTCCATATGTGCGTTGACCATACCAGAGACTGTACCATATGTGCATGGACCTATGCAGAGACCTCAAACCCTGGTATGGACTTGGGGAAATCGTGAAAGCCCAAAAATAGAAGATGAACATGATGGTGGATCCTACGTGCCCTTAGACCCTCTTCAAATTATAGTAAAAGTATTTTGAAATCATTCTAATGCATTGTTGTCCCCCCTTAAAGTTTGAGGTTAGGTGCCTACCTTTGGAATGTTCAACCGATTGATCCGGGAATGATATCCACACCCCAGATCCTCCTAAGGTTTCACCCTTCGATTCGGGGATGAGATCCACACCTCAGACCCTCCCAAGACCTTGCTCGTTGCCCCAGGTACTGCAGGTCAGACCTCCTTTGTAGGGCCGCAGTCCCTTACCTTTCTTTCTTACTCAAGAGGGGTAGAAGATGGCAGGGGGTTGATGGGAATGGTTGCTAAAAGCTGATCACCCTTGGAACCTACTCCCTTATATAGGTTTCAAGCCTCCCAAGGCCTTTCTCACGTCCAGCAAGGTTCACCCCAGCCCCAAGGTCGTTGGCTTAAAGAGAGGATTAATGCTAAGCACCCCTTCGGTTTGAACAGAGGTGACCCTTCATCTACCCGTTCTTAAATGTAAATGGACACACTTTTAGGTTAGAATTTCGGTTGGGATGTCTTCACATGAAATGAAGTGGTCTTCCAGATCTAACTTTCAGTCATGGTTTCATCGAATTTCATCAACTCTAACGTGAGTTATGATTTTCGCAATATTAACGTTATTCCTCCTATTTTCCAGTCACGACCCTTCATCTACCTTGTCATAAATATGAGTGGGCACTATCTTCTATTGGGATTTGGATTAATATGTCTTCAGATGAAATCAATAGGACTTCTGGATCTAACCCTAGGTCATGGTTTCATTGAATTTCCTCATTCTTAGCCCGAGTTATGATTTTTGCAAAATTATCATTTATTCTTCCTCATTCCAATTGCGACCTTTTGGTAGCCCGAGGTAATCTGGGTATGACTCTTGCATCCAGGCAGTATTTGGCTTCGACCTAAACTCAGAAGTTGTAGCTAACATCCTACTCGAAATTTTGGCCATGGTTTCAAGTCATTTCATTAACCATAGCCGGAGTTATGAATTTCCCATTAATGACGTTCGAATTCCCTTAACAGTCACACCTCTTTGTAACAGCTGACAGCTAAAGGGCTCAGAGCCTTGGGTTTTGATGCGAATTGGGCTTCCACCTCAACAGAAGGGTTTGGGTTAAGGGTCCAATCTTTCTAATGGGCCAGGTTTCAACTCATTTGGTTGACTGTGGACCAAGATATCTTTATTTTAACAGGTGACTATGTTTTCTGAGACTATTTTGACCCATTAACACAAACTCCCTCTTACCCCCTATTAGGCCTATTTTTTAGAAGTTATATTCTTCACCAAAGTTGTTTCTTACACAATGGTCGTTGTATGGGCTTTTGTTTCACCTAATTCTAACCTCCCTATATTAAGTTACGAATTTTCTAAGGATCCTTCAATAATCTGTCCAGATTTCTAGCTTATTGAGTTCATGGTCCCGAATTATTCTCATTTGGGCCTGTGCCCAAATTGGTGGTCATAACATCTTCTCCCCCTTAAAATAATTTCATCCCCGAAATTAACCTGAAATCTTAAGATTACTTACCGAATAGCTGAGGAGCAAGGACATCAGTTTAAAGTACACAAATGAGTATTATTGCCTAAAATTCATGGCATCCACATAATATGAAGTCTTAGTAGGCATTAAATATGTCAGGGACAGGAGTGGTATGACCCTAGATATCAATTTCTTGAAGTTTAGAGTTGACAGATATCTTAACCAGACCTTGACGGTATCCTAGACAGTCCCCTTTGCTGTAACTATGTCAGGTAGGATTATTCATTTCTTACCATGCCTCTCGGAGAAATCAATTCACTTGCTAATCAGCTTAGAAGCCCTGGTGGTGGACACCGTCTTTCCCCCGATTCCTGAAGGACCTCTCTCTTCCGACGGCAGTCCAAGAGAGCATAATGCTTGACTATCCAATCTACTCCCAGAATGAGATCGAAGTCAGTCATATCTAGGATGTACACTTCCCTAGGCAATATCTTCCTATTGATTTTAACCTCTAAAGTAGGGGTCACAGGCTTGGTGTGGACTTGTTTCCCAGTTGGTGTACTAACTACCCTTTTCCCCGAGGAATGTGGCTTGGGGGCCGCTCTTCGGTCGCTTAGCAAAACTAGTGGATATAAATGTGTGTGCGGCCCCCCTCCCCCGGGGGGTCGAATAAAACCTTTGCATAAACATTATCCACAAGAAGCGTACCTTCAGCCACGGTAGGGGTATTGTTTGCCTCTTCTTGCATTAGTACATAAACTCGCCCTCTATACTGAATCTTCTCTTGTGGTGGTATTGTCCTTTGCTGAGCCTTCGTAGGGTAGTTCCTCACAAAATGTCCAGCCTTGCCGCATTCATAGCACTTGCCATTTAACTTTCGGCACTCTTGCCCCGAATGGTTGCGCCTACAATGGACACAGAGTGGAACTCCCGATCTGTTCCTTGGTTCCGGCTCTGACGTGCTACCTTTTCCTTGTCCTACCTCCCTTCCGCCCGCCTAGGCCTTTTGCCCATTGTCTTCTGCTCCCGGGTGAACCTATACATAGGTATTCATTAGAACCTAACTTAATATGTCCCTTAAATCTTTATGGTTTCAATTGTTACCTGTGAGGGTTTGTTTAAAATGGGTTATAAATATACTCTACCCTTTTTCCACTCTAGCCTATCTCCTCATCTACTATTTGGACAATTGGAATGGTTGTAACTATAGTTTGTCTCTCATGCTCTGATATCACGTTGTAACGCCCCGAGATCCGATCCCCAAATTTTGGGTATTATTTTTTTTCTTTTAATCGGACCCCGAAGCAATCACTTCGTATGTATCGTGGAAGCACCAATGTAAATGAACGTGCATGCATTCACATGAGAGAGAGGGAGAAACCACATGTTACAAGAAATGTAGGTAAGCATCTCAACCATTCATAATCTCCAACAAGAGTACATGTTCATTGTTCCAGATTACACATGAGCCCGCATGGGCCTACCACTCCACAACCCTACATAAAATAGAACATTCAACCACCCAGACGTATGGTGAGCTAACTCTACACTTCAGCTGCTGCCTCCTCCTCAACCTCTTTCTCTATGTCCCCTGAAAACATGTGTCACAAGGGGTGAGTGTGACGCTCAGTAGACAACCTATACAAACCGGGGGTTAACTCGCACCTATATAAAGTGTGACGCTCAGTAGACAACCTATACAAACCGGGGGTTAACTCGCACCTATATAACCAATTTATAGACATAATTCAGATGTTAATAATAGCATAATCCATTCATTATCATCTTCTGAAAATAACTCGTATGAGGAAAATACACATTTTTTACTAACATATAAGGTACCCATGCATGCGCAAAAACCACGGTGAATGAGCAATTACACATTATCATATTTTTGTTATTCATGGAAATAAACAGTTGCCGCAAACATAGGAGGCCCACACACAAACGAACGAATCGAAGAGTACTGCATAGACCCGAGAGTGAACTCCTACCTACACTCATGTGGCTCACACAGTTCTGCCGTTCCACAGAACAATCGGCCGAATCATAAGTTTTTCCTCCTAGATTTCTGAGGCCCAGTGGCGTTATGTATCGCCATCCCACAGATGGGCCGCCCCACAATGGGACCAAAGTCTGAATCATAAGAATTTTGACTAGGGCGTTACGTATCACCGTCCCCTTGGTTCTTTTACTTCCGCGGCGTTACGTCTCGCCGTCCCGCAGAAGGGTCACCCCACATAGGGACCGAAGTCCTATTCCACAGAGTGCTGATGTTTCCATTCATAACATTCACATCGTATTCGCATTCACATTCATACTCATTTTACAAACATTAATGTGATACTTTATCATAACAAGCATGCTTCCAATAGTTTAAGTGGGCTAAATATACTTATATGCTGACTAGTGCGGAATAGTGCATGATCAGGTTATTTATATAGAAAGAGGATAGTTTTACTTCTAGGCTACACATGCATAGAAAAATGACTTATATCTGAAAGTACAGAATTTCTGGGTACATGAAACTTTTACAGGAGGGTTCTTCCTTGGTTTCCTATCATTTCCTATTTTTTCCAGATTTTTACGAATTAAAATACCCTCTCAAAATCCCCTTTTCTCAGTTTCTGAAATTTGGGTCTGCACCCAGGTACCTCGACTTTACCTGTTCCTTGCTAGAAGTGCACTGACCTAACACAGGCAAGAACTCAAGGTGCTTCGACCTTGGTCAGGCAGGACCCCAATGTGCTTCAACCTTAGTTGGGCCAAGCCCCAATGTGCATCGACCTTACCTAAGGCCTGGGCAAATGTGCATCGACCTTATATTGACCCCTCCCAATGTGCATCGACCTTAGACAGGCCAAACCCCAATGTGCATGGACCTTATTTAGCCTGGGACATAATGTGCACCGACCTTACTTAGCATGGGACAGAATGTGCACCAACCTTACTTAGCTTGGGACAGAATGTGCACCGACCTTACTTAGCCTGGGACAGAATGTGCACCGACCTTACTTAAGGCTTGGGCAAATGTGCATCGGCCTTACTTAGCCTGGGGCAGAATGTGCACTGACCTTACTTAGCCTGGGACAGAATGTGCACTGATCTTACTTAGCTTGGGATAGAATGTGCACCGACCTTACTTAGCCTAGGACAGAATGTGCATCGACCTTACTTAGCCTAGGACAGAATGTGCACTAACCTTACTTAAGGCTTGGGCAAATGTGCATCGACCTTACTTAGCCTGGGACAGAATGTGCACCGACCTTACTTAAGGCTTGGGAAAATGTGCATCGACCTTACTTAGCCTGGGACAGAATGTGCACCGACCTTACTTAAGGCTTGGGCAAATGTGCATCGACCTTACTTAGCCTGGGGCAGAATGTGCACCGACCTTACTTAGCCTAGGACAGAATGTGCACCGACCTTACTTAGCTTGGGACAGAATGTGCACCGACCTTACTTAGCCTGGGACAGAATGTGCATCGACCTTACCTTGCACTAGACGGAATGTGCATCGACCTTACTCAAGCCCTGGACAGATGTGCCTCGACCTTACCTAGCCTGGGGGCAAATGTGCATCAACCTTACCCTGACTAACACAAACACACACGGACCTTACTATGGCCATCCAAAAACAAGCACGGACCTTTCTATGGCTATCCCAAAACGTGCACAGACCTTGCTATGGCTATCCCAAAACATGCACAGACTGTCACAAAACATACGCAGACCTTTCTGTGGCTAACACCAAACATGCACAAACCTGGCCTATGACTATGCACAGACCTGCCCAAAGGCCATAACAGGATGTGCATTGACCTTGTCAAGGCTTACTCAAAACATGCACAGACCTGGCCTATTGCTAACTCAAACATGCATAGACCTGCCCAAAGGCCATAACAGGATGTGCATTGACCTTATCAAGGCTAACTCAAAACATACACAGACCTGGCCTATGGCTAACTCAAACATGCACAGACCTGGCCTATGGCTAACTCAAACATGCACAGACCTGCCTAAAGGCCATAACAGTTTGTGCATTGACCTTATCAGGGACTGTACCATATGTGCGTTGACCATACCAGAGACTGTTCCATATGTGCGTTAACCATACCAGGGACTGCTCCATATGTGCGTTGACCATACCAGAGACTGTACCATATGTGCGTTGACCATACCAGAGACTTTACCTAATGTGCATGGACCTGTGCAAAGGCTTCAAACCCTAGTAGGGGCTCAGGGAAACCGTGAAAGTCCAAAAATAGAATATGAACATGTGGGTGGATCCCATGTGCCCTTAGACCCTCTTCAAATTATAGTAAAAGTATTTTGAAATCATTCTAATGCATTGTTGTCCCCCCTTAAAGTTTGAGGTTAGGTGCCTACATTTGGAATATTCAACCGATTGATCCGGGGATGAGATCTACACCCCATACCCTCCCAAGACCTTGCTCGTTGCCCCAGGTACTGCAGGTCAGCCCTCCTTTGCAGGGGCCGCGGTCCCTCACCTTTCTTTCTTACTCAAGAGGGGTAGAAGATGGCAGGGGGTTGATGGGAATGGTTGCTAAAAGCTGATCACCCTTGGAACCTACTCCCTTATATAGGTTTCAAGCCTCCCAAGGCCTTTTCCACATCCAGCAAGGTTCAGCCCAGCCCCAAGGTCGCTGGCTTAAAGAGGGGGTTAATGCTAAGCACCCCTTCGGTTTGAACAGAGGTGACCCTTCATCTACCCGGTCTTAAATGTGAATGGACGTGCTTTTAGGTTAGGAGTTAGGTTGGGATGTCTTCACATTAAATGAAGAGGTCTTCCAGATATAACTTTCAGCCATAGTTTCATCGAATTTTATCAACTCTAGCGTGAATTATGATTTTTTCAATATTAACATTATTCCTCCTCTTTTCCAGTCGTGACCCTTCGTCTACCTAGTCATAAATGCGAGTGGGCGCGCTCTTATATTAGGATTTGGATTAAAATGTCTTCAGATGAAATCAAAAGGACTTCTGGATCTAACCCTGGGTCTTAGTTTCATTGAATTTTCTCATTCCTAGCCTGAGTTATGATTTTTGCAAAATTATCATTTATTCTTCCTCATTTAAGTTGCGACCTTTTGGAAGCCTGAGGTAATCCGGGTATGACTCTTGCATCCAGGTAGTATTTGGCTTCAACCTAAACTCAAGAGTTGTAGATAACATCCTAATCGAAATTTTGGCCTTGGTTTCAAGTCATTTCATTAACCAGAGCTGGAGTTATGAATTTCCCATTAATGACGTTTGAATTCCCCTAACAGTCACGCCTCTTCGTGACAGCTGGTAGCCAAATGGCTCAGAGCCTTGGGTTTTGATGCGAATTGGGCTTCCACCCCAACAGAAGGTTTTGGGTTAAGGGTCCAATCTTTCTAATGGGCCAGGTTTCAGCGCATTTGGTTGACTGTGGATCAAGATATCTTTATTTTAACAGGTGACTGCACTTTTTGAGACTATTTCGACCCATTAACACAAACTCCCTCTTACCCCCTATTAGGCCTATTTTTTAGAAGTTATATTCTTCACCAAAGTTGTTCCTTACACAATGGTCGTTGTATGGGCTTTAGTTTCACCTAATTCTGACCTCCCTATATTAAGTTACGAATTTTCTAAGGATCCTTCAATAATCTGTCTAGATTTCTAGCTTATTGAGTTCATAGGCCCGAATTATTCTCATTTGGGCATGCGCCCAAATTGGTGGTCATAACAGGCACACTCTCATAGACTTGTGATCCTCTCCGTTGGATATTCCTTTCACCAGACTAGGTGATCTTGTTTCAAGGGCTCCGGAAGTCTCCGCGAGCTTGGGATTCCCACTAGGACGCCGAGCTAGTTGTACCCTAAAAGCCCAATAGATTAGAAAGCACATGTCATATCGGCATTTTTCTGTACCCTGTCTAGTTGCGGCCATCAGGTGACCGCCATTGTCAAGTAGCGGCCTTTCCGTGATCGCCTTCTACCGGATTAACCCTGCGTCGACCCTTTTCCTGTTCTACGGTCAACTCTATGAAAAAATAGTCCTTACCTGACCGCTATTTCAAGAAAATAGTCTTGGATTGACCGCCTTCTCAAGAAATGGTCCAGACATGACCGCTTTCTGTCTCGGTGTGTTTAACCCGAGGTTTGACCCACAGGTTGATTTTCCTATGTTCCTAGATGGTCTATTGATTATCTAAAACTCAAAATCTTGATCAATAAGTTATTAATGAATTATTAAAGTTAAATAATATGTCGTTATGCTACTGGATTCCTCTCGTAGCATAACCTTGTCATTAAATCATTTTTGAACACATATGTTCTTATTTGGTACACTCTTATCTTGGTTTACTTGTCATGAGCCTTATTGTTTGACTTGTTGATTGCTGGCCATACCTTATTGATATACTCATGGAAGTAGCTTGATTTATAACTTGAAGATGCAGATCAGGCACTAATTGTGTCCAAGGGTTCAACGCTAGCCCCCTCGGCTGATTGCTGAAAACATACTATAAACCATGGGGTATGATGAACACTGGCGTCGCATTACGCCGGGAGTACTTTTTTTATAGACTGGTGAAATTCACGAGGCCATTACATGCTTGCTAGTATGTTCTTGTTACATTACTTTCTAGTGCATAGTGTCTATGGTTAGGAAAAGTACATTCTCGTTATATTCTAGTACATTCTCGTTCATGAAAGGTCACTTTATATTCTTACTTGATCATGCTCTCATTCTACATGAATTCTCATATCTCTATAGTCTATACCTTGTTACTTGTGTTATTACGTTGGTTTTATCACATGTTTCACCGTATTTCATTAGATTTACCTTCTAGAGCTAAGTTATTAATTACTTAAACATTGCTCTCATGTTGATACGAAGATACCTACTGGGCATGTGTGTTCATTCCCTACTTTTTCTAGTCTTTTCAAGAAATTCTAGCGGGGATTCGGACTACTCAAGTGACGAGTCCGAGAGTGATTAAAGATCGAGAGAAGACATAGACATGAGTCCATATGATTAGTCATGAGTCAATTATGTAATTTCCTCTTTTATTGAGTCTAGTGAAAGGAGTCAAGTGTCGATGTAACCCATGAATTTTTATTATTCAATAAAGTGAAATTTTGGGTACATTCTCTTGTGCTCACTCTTATGTGTGTGAATGTTTAGTGCTCTGATTATATTGCTCGCTTGAGGCATACTAGTCGACTGCTCATGTCCCCTATTTACTTCCGCTGTACATACATCTCGGGGTGTGACATTATTAGCCCGTTAGGGTTAGATTAAAACTAAATTAGCCCATTTTAGAACTATGGTTTTAGAAATTCCGAATTTTAAGAATTAATTCAGCCCATAAGCCCATTAAGCCTTAATTACACATTAAAATTATTTATAATTTCCTTAATTTATCTTTCAGTGTAATTTATTTTATCTAATTCTATTATAATTATTTAAGTTTTTTCCCTTTTTTAATTTTTCACTCATTTAATCAGTCCTAGAAAATTGGGTTGCTACACGTATTCCAAAGACTCTCAAAAACATTCGACAGCTTCCTCGCTAGCCGATGTCACCTCTATCCTGGCTGTGACGACTGTCGCCTCGTGCTCCGCGATCTTGGCCATCGCTTTCTCCGCCTCTTTCCTCGCCACGCTGGCCACAGCCTCCAACCCGACCCCTCATTCTTCTACTGCCTCTACTCGGCCCTTCATCTGTCGCCAGGAGTCCTCAGACGCCTGGACCTACACCCGGAAGGCATCCCGGTCATGCTTAGCCTCTGCCTGCATGCCCCCTTGGGACTCTAGGAGCCCTTGAAGACTGGCGTGTTCGGCCATCGTCTTTTGGAGCTGAGCCTCTAACGCCGACCGCTCGGTACGACTATCGGCCAGTTGTCGCGTGGCCTCCCAGAAATGGACTCCCCTTAAGCTGAGGGCCCAAGCCATCGAGCATAAGTTCGCGGCCGACAGGCCGAATAGCTCCCCGATGATCCCCGGGGAGAGGGTCGCCAAGCGCTCCCTTGGCAGCAAAGACATTTCCATCAACACCTAGGCCAGTTTGGTAGGCGAGCACCCTTGTGGCGTCCTCGATCGGGGGAGAGCTAGGATCAGCGGCTGGGCGAGACGTTTCACCCCTTTCAGTAGGTCCCTCAACAAGAATTGACAGTCCAGCCGCCGTCGATAGTGAGCGGGCAGGTGATGACAGCACTGGTAGTTGTGCCTCCGCAAGGTCAACTCCAGTGGCCGGAGGAGTTTTGGATTGCGGAGGAGGGGGCGTCCCAGCACGCGGTGGCTCAGCGGTCACCCGGTCGGCGACAACTTTCTCCTTCTTCTCTAGGTGGTGTCGGCGGTCCAATGCCGCCACAGATCCGAGATCGACTCGCTGGTGCTTTTCCCTGGCCATCGGTGAGACCTCAACAGGCACACCTGATGAGCTCCTTGGACTACTAGAGTCACCCTCGGACTGGCCACACGAGTGCTCGAGCCGACGCTGGGCACGGAAATAGCAGCCATAGGGATGACGACATAGGGGGGTGCGAGCCCTCCACTTGAGGCGAAATCAGCAAGGGATGATATGGTAGACGACCCAGCTCAAAGGCAATTGCTAGCTGAGGGGCCGAGATGGTCACCTTATCAGCACCGGGCTTAATGTGGTCACGCGGCCGTGAGACGAACAACGACAACTCCACCGCCTCAAATTGTAGCTCTGGTGGCGCCGAAGCCCCTGCGACACGACGAGAGGAGTTAGAACTCAAAGACAGAGGAATCGAGGAAATAACAAGGGCCGTACCATGAGGTAATGGGGGATTAGTCCTAATTCCTGAAGAACAATGGGGGTCAACCTCGTGTCGGCGTCATGAAGAGGGCGACGAAGAATGGCCTTTATCACCTTGACCTCCTTACCGGTCGGGGTTGGCAAACTATCACTCGCACGAAGTCGGGGAATCTAAAGGAATCCCCAATCACTAACTCGGCCAGAACCCCCAACCTTTGTCGAGAAGACAAAGTGCTCGAACCAGCACTTTATGTTGGACACGGTGGAGGAAACAAATATGATGGACCTATTATTCCTATCCGGGAGGTAAAAAGACGGATGTTCAGTGCCGGGACAGTGCTGAAGGCTGCAGAACTGACAGAAAAGGTGAACGGTAGGTGTGACCGCTACCCGGTTACAAATATATAAAAAGGCACAAATGATGCACCAGGAATTGGGGGAGAGGTCACCCAGATATCTACTGTAGAAATGGAGGACAGACACCAGGAAGGGATGAAGAGGAAGACGGAATGTAATGCCCTGAATTTTTTTGGATATTTATCGGTTCTGGATCCGTGGGTTTCGGATCGCTTTTGTGGGTCCCGGATTGAGTTTTTGTGGTTTACGCGTGTTTTCTCCGGTCGAACCTTCAGAACCCCGTGTAGGGCGAACTGTTGTGTTCTCTGACTCCGGGACGTTACCAGCGCGTTGTGCATTTTCTGAGGATCAGTGAGATGATTTTTTCCTATTTTTTGTATTTTTCATAATTTTTGGATTTTCTATATATAAAAACCTCTTTTTTTCTTGCTCCCCATCTCTCATTTCTCTCCCTCTCCCTCTCTCTTCTCTCACGCTCTCTCCTCTCCCCCTCTCACTCCTGGTGGCCGATGGAGGCGGCCAGGGTGGGGCGGCGATGCTTGTGGGACGTGGAGCGATGGGAACAGGACGAGGATCGCGATGGTGGAGGCGGTTCATGGGATCACGAGTCGGTGGCGGGTTCAACGTCGTTTTCTTGGTGGATCGGCGTCCTCGATGCGTGGAATCTTCGGTGAAGGTAGGGGGATGGTTCTCTAGCTCGTGTACTTCATTTCCCGCCAGTTTGGTAGCCCGAGGCGAGCCGAGAGGGTTTATTTCTCTACCGGGGTTAAAATGTGTGATTTTGGGGTGTAAGTCGGATCTCACATTTTGATTGCATTTTTGGGGTTTAAATGGGTCCTCTCGGTGCTAGAGAGGTTAGGGAATGGTTTCCCTTATTTTTCCCTTCACATCGGTGTGAACGGGGGGTGGAATGGGGTTTTCCACCGGATTCGCCGTTTTCGCGCTCGGGACGAAGTAGCGGTCCTACCAGGAACCGCCACTTGATGAGGTGGTCCTCTAGAAACCGCCATGTGTCCCCTTAAGTCGATTCGTGGGTTGCGGTCTCACGATGGACCGTCACTGGTAGTAGCAATCTAGAGGAGAGAGCCAAATAGTAAGTAGCGGTCAGGGCATGACCATTTTTATGCCTTTAGCGGCCAGGGGGCAGGCCACTACTTCTTCGTCTGTGTCCCGTGTAGTAGCGGCCTCGCGACTGACCGCTACTCTCTGAATAGCGGTCAGGCTAGGACCGCCACTAGTAGTTGCTGTCTGGGGGAAGACCGCCCCTTTGTCCAAGTGTTCTTGGTGTGTTGCGGTCCAGAGTGGACAGCTACCCTGGGAGTTGCGATCCAAGGAGGACCGTCACTTGAGGTGACAGTCAGGGGAATGACCGCCACTTGGGTTCCGTGATTTCCATGTTCCGGTCGTGTCGTTTGGCTTCTGGTCAACCCAGTTGTGACCCAGTGGTTGACCTTCGGCCTCGTGGATGTCTCGGACACCCCGTGGGTTTTGTGTCCGTGTTTTTGAGGTGTTTGGAGGTATTGTGTTGTCTCGATTAACGTGCCCGGGGTTTTAGGGGTTCGGACGACCCTTTGTGTTCTGGGATTTTGTGTTCTCGCTAGGTCGTCACCATGAGTCGGCATGAGTGCGGAGGGCCTTCCCCACACGACGTGAGTTTCTCCGGAAGGTGGTTTTCGAGTGGGCCAAGCGTATGACCTTGGACTATGAGTCCAGTCACCCAGCCTGGGGTTGGAGGTTTCCCACTTTTCCCATGGATAGTGGATCGACTAGGCGGCTTGTGAGCTGCCTTGAGAATTGTAGCACTGTGGTTCCAGACCTAGGGATTGGGCTAGATTAATAGCACTGTGCTGTCATGTGCAACGGCCTTGACTCGAGTCGTGTGATCGACTCAAGGACCGTTGGGTTAGTAGGTTTAGTGGACCACCCAGACTCGGGTGGCTCTGAGCCACCTGTTACTCTGCGTTACTCGCAATGGGTGTGTGCGTGACTTTTCGTGTTCACGTTTAGTGACCTCCCACTGGTCGTAACCTTCTTACAGCACGCGTGTGCTGACCCACCCGGGAGTGGTGGAGCGTCTTACCCGAGAGAGACGGTTTTTAGGCTGGTTACCGTAGGGCCCCTTCGCGCAGCCTGAGTCCGGGTTTTGGGGAAGAACCAGCTAGATGATCTAACCTAGGGCGCAAGGTCTATGTGTGTACACGTGGCTGGGGGTGTCAACCCACGCTGACGAGCGTGACCCCAGCTAGTCCTTGTTCGTAGTACTGGTTGTATGTCTCAGTCTCTGCCTGGGGCATCGTAAGGAGACACTAGGGTGCGGTGTAAGACGTCAGTGGACGCATCCGGCCTTACTTCTAGTGGGCAGGTACTCCCGTCACGTGACATGAGTTTTTAGTGACTCAAGTTTCTGTTTCACGTCTGCGAGACGTGATTTTACTCATAGTTTCCGGGTGATTTCCCGAGGTAGAGGTCTAGGGTTTCTGGTGAGCGTCACCGAGGGTTTTCCTTGGGCAGTGTAGGGTTCACGACTGCGAGGTTGTGACCGTGTTCCCAGATCGTGTGGTCTCGGGTTGGGCTTTCCTCTGTGAGATGGGCCTCCACGACAGCGTTGTCATGATGGTTCTTCTGGCGGTGCATTTAGGGTTTTCCCGTTAGTCCGGTGGTTCCCCGACTGTGAGATCGGGACGTGTTTTTCGGTACAGTAGGAGTAGCTATAGCGCCGAGTTTTTACCGGCCACTGAGTTTGCTATTCTTACTGTCGTTGCTGCTTTTCGCTACCGCCATTGTTTACGGTTGGGGTTCCGCGGGACCCCTACCGAGCCAGTGATTGGAGGCTCACCCCTGCTTTTCAGGTGTGGCGGTTCTTCCTCGAGGTTCGAGGGTGCTGCGCGGAGATTTTTAGTTGCCAGCTCGCCGGGCCGAGTGTTCACTCGGTGTTGGGTACACTTCTCTGCCTTTGACTATACTTCTGTTGGACTGGACTCTATTGTAGTTATTTATTTATTTCTGTTAATTGTTGAATTGTCTTATTTTATTTCCTATTTCTTTATACCTCTACACTCCTTTTAGCCCTTCCGAGCCCTCCGGCTCGTGGGCGGCGGGCCAGGATTCGAATGGTATCGGGTTCTTCCCGGTATCGAGATATTTGGTCGTCACAGTTTGTATCAGAGCGGTGATTGTGGACGTACATGGGAATTCGAGATATTACAGTGATCAGAGTCCGTAAGGTCCAGTACAGTCGATAGTTGGCATAGGGTTTTGTGCTTGTTTTTGGCTTGGTTTCTCGCGTGAGAGCTTGAGTGCGATGTGGTGGCGCTGTGAAGGTGGTTGCTATTTTCGTCAGAGTGTTGGTGCGGGGCCCGAGGGATGTGATAGAGAGATTTCTTCTCGATGGGTGGCGGCCCCAGTTGTGCTGCATGGGCAGAGTTGTTGGCAGGCGTATGTCGTTGCAGTGGTGCATTCGCTGTATTTGCAACGAGTTCAGGTGGCTGGCGAGGATTGTTCGTGGTTAAGTGGCCGTGAGCGTGCTCTGAGGGAGTTGTTATTGGTTTTGGCCACTCCAACTTGAGATTTATCCAGCCCCTGAGGCTAGATGTCATGGTTTGAGGTGTCGGAGCGGATGTTCTAATCGAGAGGCGTGCTCGGATGAGCAGAGGATCTTCTGGGTGAGTTGTTGATTGTTGAGCCGATGTTCATGTCATGCTCTGTGGCGTCATAAATGATGTGTCGGTCCCGGTTATCCTTGCGGATTTTGAGGCAGGATTGGGCGGAGATGTCCCAGTAAGTTCTTGCTTCTGCGCTTCTGCGTGTGAATGGGTTGTGTTTGTCCTGGAATTGGCTTGACATGTGAAGGTTCCTGATGCGGGACGGACCACGGACACGACTCGAATGAGGAATGTAGTCCTCGAACTCTAGGTGAGCTCGTGATTGTCCCTTAGCGAGGGAAGCGTCGGACGTGCACGGTTGAGAAACCGGCAAGAGCTAGGGTTGTCAATTCGCACTTTCGTGCCCGGATCGGGTCACGGGACGGCTTCGCTCTCTCTCTCAGCAGCGGTGATATGAAAATATATAGCAAGCTAGGTCCTAAAACATGCTCTCTAGCAGCGGCATATAAAGCATATATGGAAATAAGTGAAATGCCAAGCAATGAGCGAATACGATACCTCCACGCTCCCGGCATGGGGAAGACGGACCCGGCCGAAAACCGTGCTCCCGGAACAATTAATACATAATAATGATAGTAATGACTCACTGCCCACTCCACGCAGGGAGGTAAAGGGCTACACAAATGGGCCCGGGAGGACCGAATTCGGGTTGACGGGCGGCTTCTCGCGTCTCTTCGGCAGCACCCGAACTTGTGACTGTGGGGCCCACGTGCTGTCCGGAGGGACCGTGTGGGGCCCGATGGCACCAATGTGGTGGGGACACTTGGGAAGCGTTCCCTGGGCTGGCGGCATGCTGGAACGTCGACCGGAGGCCGGGCGGCTCCGTTCGGCACCGGTCGGAATAACCGGTCACGGATCTGCCGGTTCTGTTTTCCGGTGCACGCTCCGGCGAGAACGGACGCTGCGATCAGCCCCGATGTCGGATCGACACGAAACTGGCGCCGTTGGAAATCTCTCTAGAAGTACTTCAACCTAGGCCTAGAAATCGGACCTGGATTTGCACGGATCTGGGCTTTATTGAATTTTTGAGTGCATGTTGTACAGTAGCCAAACTCTCAGATTAGCAGGGAACTTGTCTGAGAACTGCCGTTGACCGCGAGGTAGATGTACGATCCAGCTCCTGAGCTCTTCACAAAAGTTATAGGATTTTGAACAAGGAAGATGGAAATATTTTTGTGGACTGATTGGAGGTGGCTACGAATTGATATGATTTTTTCACTGGACAGAGGTCGGATCTGGAAACAGGTGGACAGCACTGTAGCTAGCTCTGAGAACGAATTTTGAAAAATAGGTGGAGGGATGATAAAAATTCAGGAAAATTCTTGTAGGAGGGGTGGGTGGACAGAACTCCCAGTAAAATTGGGAGCCCTAGGAAAAATCAAAAGATGGATCTAAGATGCGAAACTCAGGAAAAAATGAAATTCAGATCTGAAACTGGCAGAACTGAAGTTGGGACTTGAACGAAAATGGGAAATTAGCAAATGGAGGATTTATGACCCACCAATTTTTGTAGGACGTGGGAAACACCTCTAGAACATCCCCTCAAAATCCCAAATCGAAATGAGCTCGGGGATGACAGAAAGAATTTATGGAAGGGGCTGCTGTTGGCTGAAGACAGAACTCCGACGGTGGCTCGATGGCGGCTCGATGGCGGCACGAACGGCGGCGGCGGCGGCACCAGATGAAATCAGAGATTGGGGGAGGGGGATAGAGATGAATCCACTCTAGAAAGGGGGGGTTGGGGAAGGAAGAACACCAGGAGAGAGGAAGGGGGCGCAATATGCTCCAAGCTTCACACAATTTTCTATCTTTTTCATTAATTTCCACATGAAAATACAACCTTTTATATGCTAGGTATCAAATCTAATGTAGACCCTTGGATCTAGGGATGGTGAATGGAGGGCTGGGATGAAGTGTGAACAACACACAAAAAATACAATTAAATAAAAGGGAAGGGGGCGGCCTATTGACCAAGGGAGGGGGTTGGTGGCCAACCTTTGGAATGTTGACCCCTTTGTCTCCCATGTGTCCATATGACTAGTCCAACCTTCTAGATGTCCACCTAGGATGGTTGACCAGCCCCACAATGTGACATGGACCAATGAGAAAGGGCTGAAGGCCCCCTAGCTGGACCTACTACACAATTGCACAAAAACCCACGCAATCCAAGGGAATGACGCATTGGCTTACAAAGCCGTACAATTGCGCATATACTTTCCAAAGATATGAACACAAACTAAAAGGACATAAATGCAAAAGAAAAGGTACATGCTCGCCGTCGATTCCCATCAGTTCACGACGAATTCGGGACTCGAGGATGAGCGTTGGTGGTTGCCGATTATGGCTCATATTGTGGCTCGAGGCGTGGCATGTTGCAGTTCGTGGAATTGTAATGGTGCATCAGGAGATGTTGTGAATGTGATCCGACGGGACACTTGGTGAGTGTGTCGGAGGAGCTGACCTGACGTGAGGCAATGGCTTTCAGGTGCTGGAAGGTGTGATTCCCAGCATGCGCCAGGCTCGAGGTTGGGTCGAGGGCAGAAGGTCTCCCGACTTGTCAAGAGGTGTGATTGGTTTCTCCTTTGGTCAAATAGAATTGTGTTTGGCTAAGGTTCGTCGTCTTGCATCGAGTGTCCGGATTAGTTGGCCTTCGTGTGCCATGAAGTCCATGCGAGACGAGTCCTATGTTTTGGCAAGGTGGTTGCCTGTGAGAAGTCGTACCCATTTCCCTTGTTATGTAAGAGTGTTGGCAGTGTTCTGGAAGGGCGAGTGTCGGATGGGTGGTGCTCGTGAGAATTTATGGCTGGTGTTGTGATTCCCGATGTGTTGAGGATCGGAGCCTATGGAGTTGCAAAGGATTGTCGGGATGGTGGATCCTGAGTCATTGTGGTTGGCTATGCATGTGGATCAGAGTGCACAGCGGAAGCCTGGTGGGCTCATAACCCATAGGTTCAGGATCGTAGCGTTGGTTTCTACGGGCGGATTCCTGAGGATGTATGGACCACCGGAAGATTGGTTCCTCTGTGTGAGACATGTTGTTGCTGTGCCGTTGCTTGAGATATTGTGGTTCGTGGCACTAGTAGTTGGAGAGTTGGGGAAATGTGTGGCAAGTGCGCCGCGTGAGTACCATGTTCGTGTGTTGGAAGTTGTGTCCTCGGTTGAGATTGTGGTCCTTGAGAAGTGATCTCTGAGAGATTATGGGTTCAGTTGGTAGCTGCGAGCGGTTGGTAAGGTTGACCGAGTGGTCGACCATGGTAAGATGTGTATAGTTTGGGGACCCGTGTGCATTGGTCGTAGCACTGTCGACCAGGTTGCTATTATAACAAGTGGCACTTGGTTGCCTTGGAGTTGTGTGCCGTGAATTGCTTAGGTTGTGTGTCCCGTGGCTCTGTGATAAGAGCGAAAATCGGGATTGGCAGGCGTCCATTTGGAGTATTTGAGATGAGTTGAGATTTGATAGCAATCGAATGATTAAGGTATGGTGGTATGGCATTGTCCATGATTAAGGTATGGCGGTATCTCTCAGGATCGGTGCTTTCGCGTGAATCGAGATTTCCTTTACTGTGGCTCTAACAGTGTTGTCAGTTAGTTAAGGTGTTCTCCCCCTGTGGCTTGGTGCTAGTCCTAAATTTCGAGGATGAAATTTCTTTAAGGGGAGAGGGCTGTAACGCCCTGGATCTTTCGGATATTTATCGCTTCTGGATCCGTGGGTTTCAGATCACTTTTGTGGGACCCGGATTGAGTTTTTGCGGTTTACGCGTGTTTTCTCCGGTCGGACCTTCAGTACCCCGTGTAGGGCGAACCGTTGCGTTCTCCGACTCCGGGACTGATGCGGGACGGACTGAGGAGACGACGCTATATGAGACGGACACGACTCGACCAGCAACGACACAACTACTAGAGCGACCTCGGCTCGACACTAAGAGCTCCTATAGGCTACACGTCGCTAACAGAAGTGCAAACTCACTCGTCGTCCCATGCGAGGGAAAGCGTGGATCGTGCGCGGTTAAGGAACCGACAGAGTTCAAGGTAGTCTGACTCAACTTCCGGACTCGGATCGAGTCACGGGACGGGTCACTCTCGCACTCACAGCGGTGACATGGACACACGGGCTAGGAACCTACACTCTCGCAGTGGCATATGACCGTATACTAGCTAAGCAAGTAAATGCCAAGAAAGTGAGACCATTACCTCCACGCACCCGGCGTGGCGAAGACAACCCCGGCCGAATTACGGACTCCCGGTTAAACAATGTTACAGCAGTACAATGATTTGACCCACTCCACGCAGGGAGGTAAAAGGTCACATGTGGGGCCCGGGGTTCATGCAAATCGGGTTGACATGCAGCATCTTGATGTCACCCGGCGGTGCCGAACTCCGCGTTTTCGTGCTTTCCGAACGGCTGAATCTACGGGTCTGTGGGGCCCACGGACGGCGCTGTCCTCCGGATCTGCGGGGGTGGGACCCACTGTGATGGGGACCCCTGGTGGCGCGCCTCCAAGGATGGCGGTCGGTCGGAAACACCGATCGGGGGTCGATCGGCCCCGATTCACAATTCTTGAACTAGCTTCCCACGGATTTCCGGTTCTATTTTCCGGCGCGCGCTCCGGCGAGAATGGCCGCTGCGATCAATCCCGACGTCGGATCGGGGCGCATGAGCTATCGTTGGAAAGCTCTATTGCAATCCTTCGATTGAGGCTTAAAGGAAACTACTGGATCTTGTCGGATCCGGACTTTATTGAATTTACAAGTTCCTATTGTACAGTACCCGAAACTTCATATCTGCAGGTGAGTTGTCTGAGAACTACCGTTGACCGCAAGGTTGATTGCCGATTCAGCTCCTGAGCTCTTCACAAAAGTTATAGTATTTTGAACAAGGAAGATGGCAATATTTTTTGTGGACTGATTGGAGGTGGCTACGAATTGATATGATTTTTTCACTGGACAAAGGTCGGATCTAGGAACAGGTGGACAACACTGTAGCTAGCTCTGAAAATGAATTTTGAAAAATAGGTGGAGGGTTGATCGAAAATCAGGAAAATTCTTGGAGGCAGAGGTGGGTCGACAGAACTCCCAGTAAAATCGGGATCCCTAGAAAAAATCACAAAGGGGTCAGAACAGGCAAAACTTAGGAAAAGTGGAAAATCAGATCTGAAACTGGAAGAACTAAAGTTGGAAATTGAACGAAAATGGGAAATTAGCAAACGGAGGATTTATGACCCACCAATTTTTGTAGGACGTGGGGAACACCTCTAGAATATTCCCTCAAAATCCCAAATCGATCTGAGCTAATGGATGATGGCAGTAATTCGTGGAAGTAGTAGCTACGGGCAGATGGCAGAACTCCGACGGTTGCGATGGCGGTGCGGTGGCGGCTCGTGGCGGCGGCGATGATGACCGGAACCGATAGGGGAGGAGTCACACCTCCAGAAGGCAGCCTTCACAGCTGCAAGGGGGAGAGGGAGGAGAGAGGAGGGGTGCGCCCAAGGGCTGCTCCAAGCAAATTCCAGATTTCAAATGCATTAATTCCTCCAAAATGGGAAATTACAAGTATTTATGTGTTACATCTCAAATCCATTGTCCACCGTTGGATCTAGGGGATGGGAATGGGTGGGCTGGATTGAGTGTGACACACACACAAAAAAATACAATAAAAATATTAAGGGGGGGTGGCCTATTGACTAGAGAGGCAAGGGGGGACATGGTAGTTAGCCACCTTGGACTTTGAAGTCCACTTGTCTCCCATGTGCCTTTTACCATTCAACCTTCTAGATGCCTCCATTTGACATGTTGACTGACCCCACATGGGGCCCTAGGGCTGAGGTGGTTCAATGGAAGGGGGTCTGGGGGGCCCGTGGGCCCGGGGGTCCCACTTTGCAAATAAACCCCTCTTACAAGCAAAATTACAAACCGACTAAAATGAAATAAACACACATTACACACAAATAAAGTCTAACTAAATATGATAAATGCCGGGACTCAAAGGGGAGTCTCCAGGCTGTCTCCGAGCCAGATGGATGCTGAGGTGGCTCGAGTCGTGCTCCGCGTGCGGTACCGGTGGCTCGGCGTATCGCGCCGCTCAACTGCTCGGGTGTCCGCACCAGGGACGTTACCAGCGCTTTTTCGGGGATCAGCGAGATAATTTTTTCTATTTTTCATATTTTCTAGAATTTTTAGATTTTCTATATATAAAAACCTCCTTTTCTCTCTCTCCACATCTCTCATTTCTCTCCCTCTCCCTCTCTCTTCTCTCACGCTCTCTCCTATCCCCCTCTCACTCCGAGTAGCCGACGGAGGCAGCGAGGGCGGGGCGGCGATACTCGTGGGATGTGGAGCGACGGGCACGGGACGAGGATCACTATGGTGGAGGCGGTTCGTGGGATTGCGAGCCGGTGGCGGGTTAAACGACATTTTTTTGACGGATCGGCGTCCTCGGTGCGTGGAATCTTTGGTGGAGGTAGGGGGATGTTTCCCTAGCTCGTGTACTTCATTTCCCGCTCGTTTCGTAGCCCGAGACGAGCCGAGAGGGTTTATTTCTCCGACGGGGTTAAACTGTGTGATTTTGGGGTGTGAGTCGGATCTCGCATTTTGATTATGTTTTTGGGGTTTAAATGGGTCCTCTCGGTACTAGAGAGGTTGGGGAATGATTTCCCCTTGTTTTTCCCTTCACATGGGTGTGAACGGGGCGTGGAAGGGGGGTTTTCACCGGATTCGCCATTTTCGCGCTCGGGACGAAGTAGCGGTCCTACCATGAACTGCCACTTGATGAGGCGGTCCTCTAGAGACCGCCATGTGTCCCCTTAAGTCGATTCGTGGGTTGCGGTCTCGCAATAGACCGTCACTAGAAGTAGCGGTCTCGAGGAGACCGCCAAATAGTGAGTAGCGGTCAGGGCATGACCGTTTTTATGGCTTTAGCGGCCAGGGGGTTGGCCGCTACTTCTTCGTCTGTGTCTCGTGTAGTAGCGGCCTCGTGACTGACCGCTACTCTCTAAATAGCGGTCAGGCTAGGACCTCCACTAGTAGTTGCGGTCTGGGGGAAGATCGTCCCTTTGTCCAAGTCTTCTTGGCGTATTGCGGTCCAGAGTGGACTGCTACCCTGGGAGTTGCGGTCCAAGGAGGACCGCCACTTGAGGTGACGGTCAGCGGAATGACCGCCACTTGGGTTCCGTGATTTCCATGTTCCGGTCGTGTCGTTTTGGCTTCCGGTCGACCCACTTGTATCCTAGTGGTTGACCTTTGGTCTCATGGATGTCACGGACACCCCGTGGGTTTTGTGCCCGTGTTTTTGGGGTGTCTGGAGGTACTATGTTATCTCAATTAACGTGTCCGAGGGTTTTAGGGGTTCGGGTGACCCTTTGTGCTCCGGGCTTTTGGGTTCTCGCTAGGTCGAGTCGCCGTGAGTCAGCATGAGTGCGGAGGGCCTTCCCCGCACGACGTGAGTTTCTCCAGAAGGTGGTTTTCAAGTGGGCCAAGCGTATGACCTTGGACTATGAGTCCAGTCACCCAGCCTGGGACTGGAGGTTTCCCACTTTTCTCATGGATGGTGGTTTGACTAGGCGGCTTGTGAGCTGTCTTGGGAATCATAGTACCGTTGTTTCAGATCTAGGGATTAGGCTAGATTAACAGCACTATGCCTTCATGTGCAACGGTCTTGACCCGAGTCGTGTGACTCAAGGACTGTTGGGTTAGTAGGTTTAGTGGACCACCCAGAGTCTGATGGCTCTGAGCCACCTGTTACTCCACGTTACTTGCAATGGGTGCGTGCGTGACTTTCTGTGTTCACGTTTAGTGATCTCTCACTGGTCATTGCCTTCTTACAGCACGTGTGTGCCGACCCACCAGGGAGTGGTGGAGCGGCTTACCCGAGAGAGACGATTTTAGACTAGTTACCGTAGGGCCCCTTCGCGCAGCCTAAGTCTGGGTTTTGGGGAAGAACCATCTAGAGGATATGACCTAAAGCGCATGGTCTGTATGTGCACACGTGGTTGGGGGCGTCGGACCCGCGATGATGAGCGCGACCCTAGCTAGTCCTTGTTCGTGGTACTGGTTGTGTGTCTCAGTCTCCGCCTGGGGCATCGTAGGGAGACACTAGGGTGCGGTGTAAGACGGTAGTGGATGCATCCAGCCTTGCTTCTAGTGGGCAGGTACTCCCGTCACGTGACGTGAGTTTTTAGTGACTTGAGTTTCCGTTTGACGTCTGCGAGACGTGGTTTTACTCGTAATTTCCAGGTGGTTTTTCGAGGTAGAGGTCTACGGTTTCCGGTGAGCGTCACCGAGGGTTTTCCCTGGGCAGTGTATGGTTCACAACTGTGAGGTCGTGACCGTGTTCCCAGACCGCGTGGTCTCGGGTTGGGCTTTCTGTGAGACGGGCCTCCACGACAGCATTGTCGTGATGGTTCTTCTGGCGGTGTATTTAGGGTTTTCTCGTCAGTCCGGTGGTTCCTCGCCTGTGAGACCCCTACTGAACCAATGATAGGAGGCTCACCCCTGCTTTTCAGGTGTGGCGGTTCTTCCTTGAGGTTCGAGGGTGCTGCGCGGAGATTTTTAGTTGCCAGCTCATCGGGCCGAGTGTTCACTCGGTGTTGGGTATGCTTCTCTGCATTTGACTGTATTTCTGTTGGACTGGACTCTATTGTAGTTGTTTATTTATTTATGTTAATTGTTAAATTATCCTACTTTATTTTCTATTTTTTTGTACCTTCACACTCTTTTTAGCCGTTCTGAGCCCTCCGGCTTGTGGGCGGCATGCTAGGATTCGAATGGTATTGGATTCTTCTCGGTATCCCGATTTTGGGTCGTCACACGGAACCCTGCCCGGAAGGACTCTATGGGGACGCTAATGCCGCCGGGGTGATAGCACCCCCGATACTCCTCGGCGGTAGGGAAGATGATGTCATAATCGGCCGGGATTTGAAAGGCCTCCCAGAGACCATGGACCACCCGATAAGATACTAGAGGGGGAAAACGTGGACGGTTGGGACCGGCACTCGAAGTTCTCGGGACACTGGCACAACTGACCACTTCCTTTGTGGAAGGTTTAGAACCAGAAGGGATATTCCTCTTACAGGGCGTATAAAAGGAAAAGAGAAAGAAAAGTCCTCACCAGGGCAAAGAACAGATGCTGAGGAAGCACCGGACACCTATGCCCAAGATGAATGAGATAGGTGAATACTCTCCAAAAACCCTTCCGCCCTTATTTATAAACCCTGAAGGCAAAGTGGCCGCCTCGAGGGGTCACACAGGTAGAAAAGCTACCATCACCACCGAGGTTGACAGGGGCAAACCCAAGCAAATGTTCACGCCCGTTTCTCCAAGTAAAAAATGGCTGCGCCATGATGATGGTGACATTGTCTGACACCTTGATAATGGCTGCCTTGCGCACCAAGAACTGCGGTAGGTGGCGGGGCCCATGCGCTAGGGAGCCAAACAGCGTGAGAAAATCCTCCTAGAAACCTCCCTTGACTGACTCGTTGGGAGTTCCTCTCGGACCCTGAGCGTGCTTGGCGTCTGAGAGTGGGAGGCTAGTGAGGAGTGTGTGGCCCGGCCCAATTAGTCCTGAGGCAGGCCGCATGACGATCTGCAGCTTAAGCCGGGCGGCCCGGCTGAGGCCCACGAAGGATTCGTCAGCCCACAGAGAAGATCAACGCGAGCATCTCAGGCGCCGAAAAACTCTCCAGCAACCGAACATTGCCTCCGCCATTATAGACCCTTCCCCGACAGAGATGAGGTCATGCCCACAGCACCAAGATTCTCGCCATCTCTTCCTGAATAAGCAGGTACACAGCGGACAACTCTCCCCATGATCAACGAGGCATTACTCCACGTCCTATGCCCTTTCCCTATTAAGGAACGGGTCCTCACTGCCATAGCAACCTATATAAATAGGCCCCGTTCAGATGCACATGGGGACACATATACACAGAGATACAGAGAGATGGATATACACACCTAGACATATAGAGATATGTACAGAGAGAGATGAGTCCTACGCCTATCGTTCCGAGCACTCTCAAGGCTCTCCGATCACACTCTAGGCTCCACGAGCACTCTCCGAGCACTCGCTAGATGTGGCGAGCACTTCAAGAGTCCCTACTTCTTTACACATGCTTGTCCACTCTGCTCCTACGCCCTCTCTCCCCTCTCTTGTCCTTATATTATTCTCCAAAGTGTGATCTTGACTTAAACATCATAGGGTTGTTCCCTAGAGAAGTGCCTAGGGCTCTTTCTGACGCCGTCTTCCTAGTGTTTGCAGGCTTTCACGGGTGGCTGGTCGATCTTCCCCAATAAACAAATCTTAAAAGTGTGGTACGATGTCGAGAGACCATTTTCCTACCTCTACAGATATAATATTTAGTAATTTAAAATATATATAATTATTTTTTTAATCATAGGTACTAAAACAAATGGGAGTAAGCAACATAGTACACTTCCACGCACATATACATCTGAAGCTGGTGATCCATACATGACACCTCCTCATCAAACACATGTGGATCTGACAAAAAATGATGATATTCAACATCCACTCCTGATTTTAAGCTTATGAGAAGTACTGACAAACATACAAAGGGTAAAGAATCTATTACCTAAATTGAAAACTCTAAGAGAAGAAGGTCAACATAATTAAAAGAATTAACATCATCTTTAGTTGAAGCAATAGTGGAGGCAACTCAAGAATTCAGAAAGTCATCAATGCCTACTTCCTTTGAAATGATTCAACAATGTGCGAAATTAATAATGGCGATAAATCTTACCATTTTTGAGAAAGCTAAAGCAACTAATTTGATTAGGAAAGATAATATTTATCTTGTATTCTTAAAATTTGATAACGCAACTCCTTTAGAATGGTTGAAGTTGCGTCTTGGGGAAAATTGATTGATTTTGTTTAGAAAATATAAAAAACTTATCTTGTTAGATATTTTTTTACAATATGTTTTGTTGACTATAGTTTATTGTCTTTGAAGAAGGTTGAATACATTTTTTAAGATTCTTTTGATTGCATGAGTTATTATTCTCGGATGCAATGTGTGTGATGTTATCATTCTTTAAATTTGGTGCTTAAAATGCAAACATGTCATCAGTTAAGTGACGAAGAGGAAAGGTTTATAGCATATCATCATCAACTGTTTCTTATTATGTTAACGTTACTAAAGATTATTTATGACCACCAAACTGATAATTCAAGGAAGTGCATCATAACGTCTATTCTCAGTGGCAGGGCATACATGCAAGGGTTATTACAAGGGGCTGAAATTTAATTCCGTAAGATATGTCATATGAATAAACACATTTTTTTATTGTGCAATGAGATACAAGATTTGAAAGTGTTAAAAGAGAGTATGAGTGTAATGCCTAGGAATTTTCGAATCGTGTTTCCACGGGGTTATGGATTGTGTCTGAGTGGGTTTTAGACTTTTATATTGATTTTTCGGACCCTTTGATGGTGTTTGTGTTGATTATTCTGGGTCCGTGGCGACGCGTGGAGCGGCCCCACTTTTTTTCAAAAAATTTTTGGGTCAGAATCTATTTTTTGGGGTTTTTTCAGAGTTTCTATGAAATTTCTAAATAAAATAGAAAAATATAATAAAAATTAAAAACCATTTTTAAATCCCCCCTCTCTCTCCCCTCCGTTCTCTCATCTCTCTCGACTCACCCTCTCCCTCACTCTCCTGTCTCTCTTTCCCCTCCCCCATTCTCACCTCCGGCGACCGACGACGGTGGGGAGGCTCGGGGCGGAGCGATGGCGGCGGCGTGCAGCGAGGGCAAGAACGAGGAGCATGCGAAACGTCGAGGCGGAGGCAGTTGCATTTGTGGGAGCTGACCGCGTGGGGTGGATCACCGTTCTTCGAGGTTTTGGTGGGTTAAATCTTCGGAAAAGGTAGGGGGGCAGATCCCTACTCTCCCCGCGTGTTTTACCCACATTTACATGCCACGGTGAGGCCGAGAGCGGGAGTACTTCTTGTTTCGGGTTATATGCATGTTCAGGGATGAGCGGCGATTTTTGGCTGATCTAGGCCTTAATTCGTTGTATAAATGTGATTTTTCGGATGGAGGAATGTCCGGAGATGGATTCCCCATGTTTTCCCTTCATCCTGCGACGAATGGGGCTTGCGATCGGACTCCACATGGAGTTCGTTGCTTTTCTGCAAAACTCGGCAGGAGACGGCCACATGAGTGTCCGTCGCATCTAGGGCTGGGTGGCCAGTGGTTGGGCCGCCCAGAGTGACAGGCGGCCAGGGGTTGGGCCTCCCTGCCCCCTTCTTCTGCCCCTGTAGCCCATGGTATGGGAGCCCAAAGGGTTGGCCACCCAGGTCATCTGGGCGGCCAGAGAGATGGCCACCCAAACCTTGCATTGCCCAGGGTGGGTGGCCAGAGGGTTGGCTGCCCAACCCTTCTATCCCAAGGCTCTGGGCGGCCAGAGAGTTGGCCGCCCAGGCCTATCTATGCCCAGGGTGGGCAGCCAGAGAGTTGGCCTGGCCCTGTTGGGCGGCTAGGGTTGTGGTCGCCCAGCCTCTGGGCGGCCAGGGCTTTGGCCGCCCAGTCCCCTTTTGCCCGGGGGTGATGTGTCCTGAGGTTTTGTTTCCCGGGGTGTCCGTATGAGGAGTGGCATTGCGGAATGCGTGTTCACGTGATTCCGAGTGTTCTGCCAATTGGGTATATTTAGAGTGGGCCATCCTTGTGTGATTTGTGTAGTATGGGCAGTCATTCTTGTGATTGGGCTATCCGTAGCGACTGTCCCCGCGAGAGTTCCGTGACCGCGGAAGGTGTTCCCACGTGAGTGCTGTGATCACGGCTAGGCTTTCAAGTACAAGGCTTTAGGGTGGTCTTCCCGATGTCTTATGGTGCGGACACCCGAGCAATTGAGCGGCGCGACACGCCGAGCCACCGGTACCGCACACGGAGCACGACTCGAGCCACCTCAGCATCCATCTGGCTCGGAGACAGCCTGGAGACTCCCCCTTGAGTCCCGGCATTTATCATATTTAGTTAGACTTTATTTATGTTTAATGTGTGTTTACTTCATTTTATTCGATATGTAATTTTGATTGTAAGAGGGTCTTATTTGTAAAATGGGACCCCTGGGCCCCACGGGACCCCCCAGGCCCCCTCCCATTGATCCACCTCAGTCCTAGGGCC
This sequence comes from Amorphophallus konjac, assembly GCA_022559845.1. Classification (NCBI taxonomy): domain Eukaryota; kingdom Viridiplantae; phylum Streptophyta; class Magnoliopsida; order Alismatales; family Araceae; genus Amorphophallus; species Amorphophallus konjac. The sequence goes on along the minus strand of CM040122.1, from coordinate 304,901,544 downwards.
CCATGTGGGGTCGGTCAACCATTCAAATGGTGGCTTCTAGAAGGGTGGGCCAAATGGGGGACATTGGACCAAGAAGGTCAACAATTCCAACCCATCCCCACCTACCATGTCCCCCCTTGCCATTCTAGTCAATAGGCCCCCTTTTATTTTTTTAATTGTAATTTTTATGGATGGTCACATGCAATCCCAGCCCTCCATCTCCCACCCCTAGATCCAACGGTGGAGGATTGATTAGATTGGTGACCTATATATGCTTGTAATTTCCATTTTTGATACAATTAATGCCATTTGAATCCAAGAAATTCTTGAGCAAGCCCTTGGGCGCACCCCTCTTCTCTCCTCCCTCTCCCCCTTGCAGCTGTGAAGGCTGCCTTCTGGAGGTGTGACTCCTCCCTATCGGTTCCGGTCATCATCGCCGCCGCCACGAGCCGCCACCGCACCGCCATCGGGATCGCTGAAAGTTCTATTTTCAGCCGACCATAGTAGCTTCCACGAATTGCTGCCATCAGCCACGAGCTCAGATAGACTTGCGATTTTGAGGGTATGTTCCAGAGGTGTTTCCCACATCCTAAAAAAATTGGTGGGTCATGAATCTTCGATTTGGCAATTTCCCATTTTCGTTCAAGTTCCAAGTTCAGTTCTGCCAGCTTCAAATCTGATTTTCCACTTTTCCTGAGTTTCACATCTTCGATCCACCTTTTGATTTTTTTCTAGGGCTCCAAATTTTACTGAGAGTTCTATCCATCAAGCCCTCCTTCCACGAATTTTCCTGATTTTTGATCAACCCTCCAACTATTTTTTAAAATTCGTTCTCAGAGCTAGCTACAGTGCTGTCCACCTATTCCCAAATCTGACCACTCTCCAGTAAACAAATCATATCAAATCACAGCCGCCTCCAATCAGTCCACAAAAAAATATCCTCATTTTTCTTGTTCAAACTCCTACAACTTTCGTGAAGAGCTCAGGAGCTGAATCGGCCATCAACCTCACGGTCAACGGCCATTCTCAGATAACTCACCTGCAGATCTGAGATTTCGGGTACTGTACAACAGGAACTTGTAAATTTAGTAAAGTCTATATCCGACCAGATCCAGCAGTTCCCTCTGAGCCTAGATTGAAGGATTTGGAGAGAGCTTTCCAACGATAGTTCGTGCGTCCCGATCCAACATCGGGATTGATCTCAGCGGCCGTTTTCGCCGGAGCGCACGCCGAAAAATAGAAATCAAAATCCGTGGGCAGCTAGTTCAACAATTGGGAATCGGGGCCAATCGACCACCGATCGGCATTTCCGGCCGACCACCGTCCGTGGAGGCGCGCTACCAGGGGTCCCCATCGCAGTGGGTCCCACCCCCGCAGATCCGGAGGACAGCGCCGTCCGTGGGCCCCACGGACCCGTAGAATCCGCCGTTAGGAAAGCACGAAAACGCGGAGTTCGACACCGCCGGGCGACATCAAAATGCTGCCCGTCAACCCGATTTGCGTGATTCATGGGCCCCACATGTGACCTTTTACCTCCCTGCGTAGAGTGGGTCAAATTATTGTACTACTGGGATATTGTTTAACTGGGAGTCCGTGAATTGGCCGGGGTTGTCTTCGCCACGCCGGGTGCGTGGAGGTAAAGGTCTCAAGTTCTCGGCATTCGCTTGCTAGTTTAGTATATGGTCTTTTGCCGCTGTCGAGAGGGATAGGTACTAGCCCGTGAGTCCATGTCACCGCTGTGAGTGTGAGAGTGACCCGTCCCATGACTCGATCCGAGTCCGGAAGTGAGTCGACTACCAGTGAACTCTGCCGGTTCTTCAACCGCGCACGATCCGCGTTTCCCTCGCTTGGGACGACGAGTGAGCTTGCGTTTCTGTTAGCGACGTATAGCCCATAGGAGCACTCCGTGTCGGGCTTAATGTCTCTCCCATCATGTGTTGCTGGTCGTGTCCGCATCTAGAGTCGGAGGTCCATACCACGTAGAGTCGGTCCCCGTGTCTGTCCCGCATCAGTTTGGTATCAGAGCAGTCGAGTCTAGGGTAGTCTTTGCATAAGTCTTTGCATGGTCTAAGTCGAGTCTAGGATCATCTTTATTTTCAAAACAAACAAAAAAAAGAGTGTTTTAAAATTGCATTTCACCCAATAGCCCGGTATATTAAAAGGCGTTGCCTGAACCTTAGGTTATGCCTATCAGGAAGGTAGCGTACTTGTGCGAGTGATCTTCGGGTCGCTTATCTCTGCCACGTACCGGATATTGGTTAGGTCTAAGTGCATCATTGTTGCATTAGTGAGTGTTTGTATTAGTCAGTGTCTTCTAGGTCGTGTGTCAGTTGCATGCCCACCCGTCGAGATACCCAATACTCGCCACCACCACCTATGGCGGATTCCCGGGCCCGTAGCTCCGATGAGTCCTCAACGGCCGAGATGTTTCGAGCCATTATGGAACGTCTTGACACGCGTATGGATGGTCTTAGTACGCGTATGGATGGCATAGGAATGCGTCTAGAAGGGCGGATGAAAGTCCTCGAGGATCGGGCCGAGAATTCGGATCAATCCATCCAGGGCCTAGTTGGGAGAATTACCGTCCTCGAGAGGGGCCCAGTCACGGCGCAACCCGCTCCGATGAACGGCCAACAAGAGCCGGTGCAGCAACCCGCTGTGCCAAGGGCTCAGGTGGAGGATGTCGAGAGGCAACAGGCGCCTATAGTGGATGATTATGCCTCCGACAATGATCAGGGGGGTTACGGTCGTCGGAATCATCGACGGAATTGTGATGACGATGAGGACGACCGCGTTCTTAGGGGCGTACGTGCGGACCCTCCCACTTTTAGCGGGTCCTTGGATCCTATGGTGTATTTAGATTGGGAGGCCGGCATGGACCGGTACTTCGAGTGGTTTGAGATGACGGACCACCGAAGAGTCCGATATGTAAAGATGAAACAGCAAGGGCGGGCCCAAACTTATTGGACCAATGTGGAGAGCCTGCTCAACCAGCGACGTCAACCCCAAATCGGTACTTGGGATGATATGAAAACCAAGTTGAGGGAGAAATACCTTCCTGCCTCATATCGCCAACGTCTCATAGACAAATGGCAAAGCATCTCCCAAGGGAACCGATCCGTGACCGAGTACACTGCCGAGTTCGATGAGTATTACCTACGGTGTGGAGTCACGGAGGAGAGCACCATGACTATATCCCGCTTTCAAAGAGGTTTGCGGCCCAATTATCAATATGAACTCTTTCGCCGCAATGCAACCACTTTGGAGCAGGCATATCAGATAGCTCTCGAATTGGAGCAATTCAAGGCCGAGTTCGAGTCACCCCATCGGTTGGGCTCCTTCCCCCTTCGTAGTGTCGAGCCCAGTGGCTCATCTGGCACGTATCCGAGGGCCCCCATGGCTCGACCTCAGGAGCCCGCTCGTCCCGAGCCCTTTGCTCCTAGGCCTCGCCCTCCACCCCCGAGGGACCTTCCTCGTCCCCAGCATCTTACGGCTCTATCCACAGCCCGTCCACCGGCACTCGCACCTCCTGCACGTCCTTTGCTACCTACACCTCCTATCCGTCGGGAGGATAAGGGGAAAGGACCCATGATTGGGGAGCCTAGTGGATCACAGCAGCAGTGTTATCGCCGCAATGGGTTTGGCCATTTCGCCAACCATTGTCCCACCCGCCCATCTCTTATCATCGAGGACACACAGGCCGAGGATATCACCTCTACGGGCCTCCAGTTAGTCAGCTATGAGGCAGATCAAGAGCTAGCTGATGAGTACTATGAGTTGGGAGGCGATGCCTTGGATGCCCAGCAGTCCGATGATACTCACGTTGGGGTCGTCCAATGTATCCTCACCCAGCCACAGGTCAGTGATGACTGGCGTCGGACCACTATCCTTCATACGTTCTGTAGGCTGGGCAAGATCATCTTTAAGGTGGTCATCGATAGTGGGAGTTGCATCAATGCAATCGCCGCGGGCGCTATCACTCGTCTTGGACTTACGCCCGTGGACCATCCTTGCCCCTATCGAGTATCTTGGGTGGATTCCACCTCCATTCCGATCAGGCTGCGGTGTCTGGTCCCACTACAGCTCCATACCTACCGCGAAGAGATCTGGTGTGATGTCCTCCCTATGGAGGTGGGTAGTGTCATTCTTGGTAGGCCATGGTTATTTGATCGGGATGCCACACTTCATGGCCGGTCGAACACCTGTACCTTCGACCATGCTGGCCAGCGGATTACCCTCTACCCCTCTCAGCCCAAGAAGCCCTCCGTCAGGGGTCCTACTGGCCCAAGTACTCCGGAGCCTTCCGCCCCCGGGCCTAGTACCCCATCCCCAGCTCGGGCTATGACCGTTACGTCTGGCCCAGGCGAGCCCTCGACGAGGAGATTGATGTTGATTAGCCCCCATGAGATGGAGCGGGAGGCTAGTCGGGGCTGCCCTGTGTTTGCCATTGCGGTCCGTGAGGTAGAGAGAGACTCCGAGGGTGAGCTCCCACCTGAGGTTATCCCCATTCTACAGGAGTTTGCTGATATCTTTCCCGATGAGCTTCCCGAGGGACTCCCACCAATGCGGGATATTCAGCATGCCATCGACCTTATTCCGGGCTCCTCATTGCCTAACCTTCCACATTATCGCATGAGCCCCACGGAACATGCCGAGTTGAAACGGCAGGTCGATGAGTTGATGGAGAGAGGTTCTGTTCAGGACAGCATGAGTCCATATGCTGTACCCGCATTACTCGCCCCGAAGAAGGATGGCACGTGGAGTGTCACGCCCCGAGCGCGGAAGATTACCCGGAGGCGTGACGCGTCTATATAGATCGTGTCAATCATGTAAATATCAGAGTGCGCAAATAACTAAGATTTAACTCGAAATTTAATACAAATAGTATGAGCTGACAATTGTCACAATTAATCAAAGGACAATTACATGTGTTCCCAGAGTCCAACGACTAGGCTTCAAATCTTGAGCAGTTCTAATCAAGTTGACTAATACAAATGACATAGATGAATTGATACAACTGACATAAGTGAACTAATACAATAACAAAAGGGACATGACAATTTGATAACTTTACTCTAACACTCATCACTCAGTCTCATTCCCTTCCGAGTGTTGGTTGGCATCCAAATTACCTGAAAATATTAGAAAACAACTAGATGAGCGAATCGCTCAGTAGGAATTACATCTCAAGATTTAACAGGCTTTAAGTGGTTTACAAGTTCAATTAATGTCAGTAAAACTATGCATGTAGATGAGTAGATATCAAGGATTGTAAAAATCGACAAGAGCAGTGAAGGAATAACAAGTGAGAGTATAAGGATTCCAACTTCAATGCAGCAATAGCAAGAGATTCAAGCAAGTAATAACTGGAATTAACGAAATCTTTCCAAGAGAGTAAGAACTCATGTCAAGCAAGTAATAGAAAGTAATATAAATTCAAGCATGTAAAATTAGAATTGGCTATTTATCAATTTCATTCAAGCAAAACTTTACCCTTCTGCGGGTCTCAAGTCAAATCAATCAAGTAATATCACGAGAATGAGTGGAATGTCTAAAGCCTAGCAAGCAAGTACTCCGGTGCAATGCCAAACACCGTGGTCAATAAACTCCCATGGGCACAAGTACCTTCGGGTGCTCCTCCCAGGACCAGACCGGGCCCTATATGCACAGCATTAATCATGTTTGTTGACATCCACTCTCATTTATAGCCAATAGGGAATTTCAAGGTTTGACCAGTATGATATATAAGGTGGAATTATGGAATGGAATCCAAGGGCGCATTGATGTGTAGGGATGAACTAGGAGTGGAAACCAGTAACGTTTGATACACGGAAAAAAACTAGATAGGAGAGGTGCCTTATGGGCCACCTGAAAATTTTAGAAACGACACCCTCACTGTGGGATGCCCTTCTTGAGAATTATACAGGGTTTAGAGGACCCTGTCAAAAGTTAAATATCACCTCTCAGGCTGCCATCTATCAGTGGAGATGGCAAAAGTGAAAGCCTAACGATCAGGTTAACGCAATGAGCCAGTTGTGTTGACTCAACAGTTCATCGCGTCAACCCTGCAGTTCATCGCGTCAACCCTGCGAACAGGCTGGGTCGACCCTGTGAACAGGCAGGGTCGACTCTGCAGTTCATCACGTCAACTCGGTGAACAGGCAGGGTCGACCCTGTCAACAGGCAGGGTCGACTCTGCCGTTCATCGCGTCAACGCGGTGAACTAGCAGGGTCGACTCTGCAGTTTAAATCTGCTCAAAATGGCTTAAGGTATTAATCTTTGATTAAGCTAGGGTATTAACCTTTGATTTAAGTTTATTTAGGTAAAACTGATGACATGGATAGATAGAGAAAACTGTAAGGATTATAGATCTTTATTTATGCACTCGTTTCATGCTTTAGTTGCTTAAATATCAGATTTTTAACATGACGTATCATACAAGTTTTCATTTTTAAAGGAACTAAATGGAGACAAGGTTTCTAGATAGGCTACCTAACAGATTAATTAGGTATGCTAATTAGTTAGTAGATCAACTAACATGTTAATTAGGCATGTTAACAGGTTAGTTAAACTAATAAGTTACGTAAAAACACGATAAAACTTGCGTTAGACAGATATATCGTATAGATATGAAGCTAATACATGCCAACTACCCTAGATTGAAGCTAATACATGCTAATCAATGCTAATCATCTTGGGTATAAGGCTACTACATGCTAATTATCTTAGGTACGAGGCTAATACATGCTAATCATCCTAGATTTAAGCTAACATATGCTAATTATTCTAGGTATGAGACTAATACTTACTAATTATCTTGGGTATGAAGCTAATACACGCTAATCATCCTAGATTTAAGCCAACACATGCTAATTAGTCTAGGTATGAGACTACTACTTGCTAACACATGCTAGTTATTCTGGGTATAAGGCTAATACATGCTAATTATCTTAGGTATCAAGTTAATACGTGCTAATCGTCCTAGATTTAAGCTAACACATACTAATTATTCTAGGTATGAGACTAATACTTTCTAATACTTGCTAATACATGCTAATTATTCTGGGTATAAAGCTAATACATACTAATTATCTTAGGTATGAAGCTAATACATGCTAATCATCCTAGATTTAAGCTAACACATGCTTTATAAACACTAAATATCGCATGGAAATGAGCCTAAGACTAAATGCCTAGACTAATCATCCTAGATTAGCTACTAGTTTAGTTAAAAGTTGAGAACACCTACCTCTGTGAAGTGGCAGTAGTTGTAGCAAATGGAAGAAGTAACTCTTCCCTTCTCTGCAACCCTTCAGAAGTGTCTCCCCTTCTCAACAACAAGCCTTCTAGCCAACGAAGGTTTGCTTCGTTAGGAGTATAATATAAGGTTTGAGTTGGCAAGAGGGGAAACAAGATCCGTGAAAATCGGATCTCAGTGGGATGCCAGCTTATACAGGCTGTTGGGGATAAGGAAATCGAAAGGTTGTCCGGTGGATTGTAGCTCCTATGAGAGGGTGGTTTATTTATTTTAAACTTCCCACTTAACTTTCATGATTTTTATCTTTAAAATTTGATGGAGTTAGTTAATGAAATTTCATGGATAAGATCCTTATATTTTTCTCTATTTGTACATATAATTTTTTTTGAAAAATTCTTTTTAAATAAAAAGTGATACTATTCATGGCACTATTCACGTATGAAAAGGACAGATGCCAACGCAGGTTTGTCAAAAAAATCACAAGCCTGGAGGGGGGTCGTGTATTGCTAGCCTATCGTATATAATTATTTGACACAAAAAGTAAATTGTGGATGCTAGGATTTGAACCCTGGTCATTGGGTTGAAAGATAAGTTACTTAACCAACTACACTAGGAGGCCACTTGTTAAGTAAATACTCTTTACATATGATAACTACGTGTTCCAACTTCTTACTTAATCTAGAGTTTATCTAATATATATTTTTTTGGGAAAATATTATTAATAAATATATATATATTTATTTAATTTATACGGGATGCTACACCCTTTCCCACTTAAAAGAATTTGGTCCTCAAATTCAATTACATTATTCGGAGACAAGGAGGGTGAGAATTACTTACGGACTAGAATAATTCTAGAAATCTCCTTCTCATAGACTCCTCGGTTTCCCATGTAGCTTCTTGTTCTAAGCATCGATTCCATTGAATTTTTACCATAGGGATCGTCTTGTTCCTTAGAACTCGGATTTCTTGGTCGAGGATCTTTACTGGCCTTTGCTCATAGGTGAGGTCCTTCTGTATCACCAAGTCAGTGTGATCGATGACGTGTGAGAAATCGTGCACGTATTTCTTTAGCATAGAAACATGAAATACGTTGTGCACTTCTGACAGTTGTGGAGGTAGGGCGATACGATAAGCCACTTCGCCTACCCTTTCCAGTACTTCGAATGGACCGATAAACCTTGGTGTTAATTTGCCTTTAACACCGAATCTTCTAATGCCTCGGCCGGGAGATACCTTGAGGAAAACATGATCTCCGACTTGAAATTCCAGGTCTCGCCTTCTGTTATCGGCATAAGATTTCTGCCTGGACTGTGCTATCATTAACCTTTCTCTAATGAGTTGTACCTTCTCGGTAGAATCTCGCACCATGTCAGGACCTAGAATTTATTTTTCACCAACTTCATCCCAGCATATGGGAGATCGGCAACTCCTGCCATATAATGCCTCAAAAGGTGCCATTTGTATGCTGACTTGATAGCTGTTGTTATATGCAAATTCGGCTAGTGGTAAGTGATCATTCCAACTACCACCGAAGTCTATAATACATGCCCTTAACATGTCTTCCACAACTTGATTAGTCCTCTCAGTCTGTCCATCTGTCTGGGGATGAAAAGTAGTGCTGTAGTTGAGTCTCGTCCCCAAGGAGTGTTGTAGGCTCTTCCAGAAATAAGAGGTGAAGCGCGGGTCTCGGTCAGATACGATCGAGACGGGAACTCCATGTAATCTAACCATTTCCTTCATATATAGGGCAGCAAGTACGTCGACTGACCATCGACTTTTGATGGGTAAGAAATGGGCCGATTTAGTTAACCGGTCGATAATCGCCCAAATTCCATCATATCCGCCCCTAGACTTGGGCAAACCCATGATAAAGTCCATGCCAATGTCTTCCCACTTCCACTTGGGAATATCCAGCGGATGTAGCTTTCCGGCGGGTTTTTGATGTTCCGCCTTCACTTGTTGGCATGTGAGGCAACGAGACACAAAGTCTGCTACCTCCCTTTTCATGTTAGACCACCAGAAAGTTCTTTTCAAGTCTTGGTACATCTTAGTGGCTCCAGGGTGGATTATGTACCTCGATCTATGAGCTTCTTCAAGAATCTTCTTCTTCAATTCGGGACAGTCGGGCACACATGTCCGTTCATGAAATAGTAATCTGCCATCAGGTGCCAGCTTGAAATCCAGTCTCTCGTCCAGCTTGCTCTTTATCTCCACTAGCGAGGGATCCTCTTCTTGTAAATTCTTGATTTCAGGTAGCAAATCTGGATGTAGGCTCATATGAGATAGAATAATACACATGTTCTTCTCATCTGTGCTGATATCAAGCTCAGAGAATTTCTCCAGCAGTTTACATTCTTGTATCATGCAGTTGGCCAATATTGTTCTCGACTTTCGACTAAGGGCATCAGCTACGGAATTACCCTTACCAGGATGGTACTGTATAGTGAAGTCGGAATCCTTGAGATACTCGAGCCAACGCCTTTGCCGCATGTTCAGCTCCTTTTGGGAGAATAAGTACTTGAGGCTTTTATGATCGGAGTACACAGTGAATTGTTCTCCGTAGAGATAGTGCCTCCAGATCTTTAAAGCGAATACTACTGCGGCCAGTTCTAAGTCGTGAACTGGGTAGTTCTCTTCATGTTTCTTCAATTGTCGGGAAGAGTATGCAATGACTCTCCCATTCTGCATCAATACACATCCGAGGCCAATACCAGAAGCATCGGTATATACCTCGTATTTTTCTCCTTCCATTGGTAATGATAAGACTGGAGCAGTGGTCAAGAGATCCTTCAAAGTTTGAAAACTCTTTTCACAGTCTTCCTTCCACTCATAAGGCACTTCCTTGCGGGTTAACCTGGTCAGGGGAACATCAATTTTGGAGAAGTCCTTTATAAAACGCCGGTAGTAACCAGCTAGACCCAAGAAGCTCCGAATCTCAGTTACATTTGTGGGTCGTTCCCAGTTCTTCACGGCTTCGACCTTTGATGGGTCAACAGCAATTCCGTTCTTCAAAATTATATGGCCTAAGAAGGATACTTCCTCGAGCCAAAACTCGCATTTGCTAAATTTGGCATATAGCTTGTTTCCCCTTAATATCTGTAATGCCTTCTTGAGGTGTTCTTCATGATCCTCTTCAGTCTTTGAATAGATCAAAATATCATCAATAAAGACCACAATAAATTGGTCTAAATAGGGCCTGAATATGCTGTTCATTAACTGCATAAAAGCTGCGGGGGCATTTGTTAGTCCGAAAGGCATAACAGTAAATTCGTAATGCCCATACCTGCTTCGGAATGCAGTTTTATGAATATCTTCTTCTTTGATCTTCAATTAGTGGTAACCAGAACGAAGATCAATCTTGGAGAAATATAAAGTTCCAGATAGTTGATCGAATAGCTCATCAATCCTTGGCAGTGGATACTTGTTCTTGATTGTAAGGTGATTTAGCTGTCGATAATCTATGCATAATCTCATCGATCCGTCCTTCTTTTTGACGAATAGCACAGGTGCTCCCCATGGGGAAGTACTCGGCCTGATGAAACCCTTGTTCAATAACTCCATTAGCTGCTCTTTTAGTTCCTTCAGCTCAGCAGGGGACATTCTGTATAGTGCCCTGGAAATAGGACGAGCACCAGGGACAAGGTCGATTGTGAACGATACTTCCCTTTCCAGGGGTAAGCCGATTAAATCTTCTGGAAAAACATCGGGAAAATCTCGAATTACACGGATGTCTTCAAGTTTAACCTTCTCGACTTCCGTGGCAGTCACGAATGCTATGAAAGTCATGCATCCCTTATTCATAAGTTTACTAGCTCGGAGTGCTGATATAAGAAGTGATTTACTCCGAGGGCTATTGTAAACTAGCTCTGGGAAATCTACGAAAGTTACCTTGCCATGTCGGCAGTCTACAGTTGCTTGGTATGTGGATAGCCAGTCGGCACCTAGTATGACATCATAACCCTTTATATCTAGGCATATCAGGTCAGCAGGTAAATTATTTCCCTTAATCATCACTTCACAGTTTGGATAGTGATAAGTGCTATCAGACTCATTCCCAAGAGGTGTAGATATGACCAAATCTAACAGTTCATGTTTCTTAGAAAATGAAGCAGCAAAGTTCTTGGAAACGAATGAATGAGTTGCTCCGATATCGAATAAAACTTGAGCAGTTTTTGAACAAATAGTGAGAATACCTTCCACAATTCCACCTTTAGTGGGTTCCGTCTCTTGGAGAGCTTGCAGACGGCCTTGTTTCTTTACCAGACGCTTCTCGTCTTTGGTGTCTTGTTCCTTCATCAGTGGGCAGCCTGGGATTCGATGCTCTCGGCTCCCACATCGAAGATAAGCTCCTAACTTTCTCCAGCATTCCTCGGTCTTATGACCAGCTTTATCACAATACTTGCAAACCTCCTTTGATGGTGTGGTGGTGGAGAATGGCATGTCATTCTTCTGGAATTTCTTCGCCTTAGAGGGCTCCCCTCCCATGAAGAATCGCTTCTTGTTGAAGGATTGTTTGAATTTTCCCAGGCTTGTGACGGGTTCCTTCTTGTCTCTTCCTTGGATTCTCTCAAATAATTCGGTGGCGTCTTCCAGCAGTTGAGCACGCCGAACCATCTCCGAATAGACTTGGATGTGCATCGGGGCAAGTTGTGTGATATAATGGGGCCGAAGCCCGTTGAGGAATCTTCTCACCTTTATCTTTTCTGTACACACCAAGTGGGGTGCATACCTAGACAATCTGGAGAACTGGGCCTCATACTCGGCCACTTTCAAGCCCCGTTGTTTTAAAACGGCGAATTTCGTGGCCTTCTTTTCTTGGATATGATCGGAGAAGTACTTGTTGTTGAAATGCTCCGTGAATTCATCCCATGTAACATGGTATTCTAGCAGTGTTGCTTCTATGGATTCCCACCAGCATCGAGCGTCCCGCTCAAGTTGGAATACAGCCAGTAAAATTTTCTCCTCGTCTGTGCATTGCATTACACGGAAGATTCGTTCCATCTCCTTTAGCCAATTCTTGGCATCCTCGGGGTCGGACGAACCTGTGAACCTTGGTGGGTTCATGTTACGGAAACTCCTGTGGAGGTCACCCGCTCCACGGTTAGCTCCGCCTTGGGCCACTTGCTGTAGTGCCTGTTGTAGATTCTAAGAAATCAACTTAGAACAATTAAAAGGAAAAAGAAAATGAATAGAAGAATAGGAAAAGAGAGAGAAAAGGGGAGCATGAGATGATGCTAAGGGGAATGTGATCGCCAAAGACGCGAGGGCCTCAAAGGATATAACAAATAATCAATGGAGGGATCGCGATATAAATACCTTAAATGCGGGGGAGATTGTGAGTGCACCTTCTCTTTTTATCAGCCGGCCGATGAACAGAGTTTTCCTTGATTGATTACCCTTGCAAAATTAACAAACACCAATAAACAAACATGGATTAGAAACCAAGATGTGTAGCATCAAATCTAAATGTAAATATGGACATAGAAAGCATGGATATGAACACACCTTATTGGTGTTTGGCCTTTAAACCCCTATGCAAAAGGGTAGGTAAAAGATGATGTATGATGAAGAATAGAGGGAGATGTGCAAGTGTTGCACTATGGAGATGTGCTAGAGTGCACAATAGGGGAAGATCTCAATAAAGAAACAAAAGAAAAAATGATATGATGCATGCAATTAACTAAAGCAAGAATAAGAGATAGGAGGGGAAAGCTTAGTGGTTTTCTCCAATTTGGCTTCAAGGTAGGATGAAGATCTTCAATGGAGGAAGAAGATGATGTAGAACTCCATGGATGTAGAGGCTTCAAATCTTCAATAGAGGAAGAAGAACTCCATGGATGAAGCTTTTAGGTGCATGGGAGTCTTCCTCCTTGAGCCTTTGGTCCGGCAGCACCTCCTCTTGAATTGATCTTTTTTTTTTCACAAGGGAGAGAGAGATTCTATTTATAGGGTTAAAATTCGGAATTAATTCCAAGGGAAATTAGGAAAACATGTTTTAGTGGGATTTGGAATGAGATAAACATTAGGCAAGTGTCCCTTCAACATTGGAAAGTCATAGGAACCCTTTCCCAAGTGGAAAAGGAGGTTAAATGAGGAAAGGAAGGGAAATTCGGAATTAATTCCAAGAGAAAATAAGAAAACATGTTTTAGTTGGATTTGGAAGAGATAAACCTTAGGCAAGTGTCCCTTCAACATTGGAAAGTCATAGGAACCCTTTCCCAAGTGGAAAAGGAGGTTAAATGAGGAAAGGAAGGGAAATTCAGAATTAATTCCATAAAAAATTAGAAAACTTAGTTTTGGTAGGATGGAGAGGGGGATCCTTCCTCCAAGTGTCCTTTCAATATTAGGAAGCCATAGGAACCCTCTCGCAAGTGAAAAAGGAGTGTAAGTGAGGAAGGGAAGGGGTGCTGATGGAGCTCGGAATTGAACAAGAATTGACGACCTTGGTCAAGGCGTTAATTGAAATCACGACTGGGACAAAGGCGTTAATTCACGGATTTAATTTTAGCAATAAAAACTTTCTGTATTTAAAAATGATGAAGAGACGCCTGAGGGAGAGGCGTTATTTAAAAACACGACCCAAGGAGGGTCGTTAATTCTTATTTTTCTGTTTTAGAAATCAGAAAATTCCAGAAACTGACGCCTTTGCCTCTAGTCGTCCTTTCTTCAAAACGCGCCTTAGACCAGGCCGTTAATTAAAACACGCCCCACTTCAAGTCGTGAAATCCAAAAAATAGAGAAAACTGCCCAAAAAATCCAAAAAAATAGGAAAAAATAAGAAGAGGAAAAAAAAGGGAGAAATCCAAGAAAATTGGGGAAAATAACTCAAACAAAGTTAATTGGAGGGTCAAATTGGGGCATTACAAGGTAATACGAGATGCACTCACAATAATATCAATTTTGGCGTGTCTACACCTGTGTAAGGCCCTGCACGGTGCGCTGCATCTCGCGCCATTGTGCTCTTTCAGCAGCCATGATCCTACAAAATGTTTAGAGTGTTTAAGTAAGATAAGGGTCGGTTTTTACTTATAAGGGTAAAGTCATTAGAAATCTTAACCCATGGCTCTATCCATCTCACCAGGTAAGGTCTACTTATATCCTTAGACTTCTCTAACCCTGGACTTAGGTTTTTACCTATCCTTGGACTCAAGTTTTTACTTAGATTTCAATTTCTAACCATTTTTTTTTTCTAGTTCCTTAGGTTTGAAAACTTAGCTCTGATACCACGAAGACTGTCACGTCCCGAGCGCGGAAGATTACCCGGAGGCGTGACGCGTCTATATAGATCGTGTCAATCATGTAAATATCAGAGTGCGCAAATAACTAAGATTTAACTCAAAATTTAATACAAATAGTACGAGCTGATAATTGTCACAATTAATCAAAGGACAATTACATGTGTTCCCAGAGTCCAACGACTAGGCTTCAAATCTTGAGCAGTTCTAATCAAGTTGACTAATACAAATGACATAGATGAATTGATACAACTGACATAAGTGAACTAATACAATAACAAAAGGGACATGACAATTTGATAACTTCACTCTAACACTCATCACTCAGTCTCATTCCCTTCCGAGTGTTGGTTGGCATCTAAATTACCTGAAAATATTAGAAAATAACTAGATGAGCGAATCGCTCAGTAGGAATTACATCTCAAGATTTAACAGGCTTTAAGTGGTTTACAAGTTCAATTAATGTCAGTAAAACTATGCATGTAGATGAGTAGATATCAAGGATTGTAAAAATTGACAAGAGCATTGAAGGAATAACAAGTGAGAGTATAAGGATTCCAACTTCAATGCAGCAATAGCAAGAGATTCAAGCAAGTAATAACTGGAATTAACGAAATCTTTCCAAGAGAGTAAGAACTCATGTCAAGCAAGTAATAGAAAGTAATATAAATTCAAGCATGTAAAATTAGAATTGGCTATTTATAAATTCAAGCAGTATAAGTAAATGAGAGTGAAGAGCTGATTACATGGAAGCAAAGAGACAAGCAGATGGAGAGCGCAGATAACAACAGCAAACCATAGAGGAGGCACTCGGTTTTTAGGTGGTTTGATTGCAGTCCGCAATCTACATCCACCCCTCACTCCAACAAGAATGAGGATTCCACTAGACAATGCTAGATCACTACAGACTCAGTCTGCGAACAACATGCTGCCACACAGCTTGAACAACCAAGGGAAACAAATCCCTCAACCAAGCTCTGCTACCCACAGAACTTGAAACCTGTTCTAGCTACCAGCTAGAACACAACCGGAGAATCCTCTCCCTTCCTCCACACACCGGAGGGAAACTGCTAATGACAACCTGTCACTAGCAACACCAGAGATCACCGATCTCTCTTCCTCTGCAACCCAGAGGGAAACTTGAGTAATACTCCCTTCCTCCACTCACCGGAGGGGAACCAATTCAAATCAGAAGGATGAACAAAATGAAACGAAAACAAAGTAGAAACAAAAACCAATGAAGAAGCAGTCGGTTCTGAAACCAATACAAATGTAGCTTCAAATGAAGCAATTCATAAAACCACAGACACTGCTCTCTCTCTCGAACAAACTCCTCTCGGATCTGGAACTCTCTGCTCTTTTTCTTTTCTGGATCGTGCAAATTCACACCAATGGCTTCTGCTTTTTCTTTTCACGATCAGGCTTCTACTGAAGGATGAAGCTCTATATTTATAGCAGATATTGGCGTGTGGCTGCCAGGTTCCCGCCCATGCACTTTTTACCAGATCATTTGAATTTTGACCACATGGCAGCATCCTGACTAGGTTGCTATCCACGTGTCATGCGCCTATTGTCTTGGATCACGTGCCAGGTGCCAACCTCGGTTCACGTGCCCAATCATCAGCCTGAATCACCTGCAGACAGACAAATGGAATGTATATACTTAGTTAGTTCAGGCTATAAACACGAATGTATATACTTCAGAAACATCAACTGATTAAGTGTGAGAGAGTGTACAGACTTAATGAATAAAGCGCATGTGAAGGCAGTGTATAGACATATGAACAATGCAAACGAATGGCAGTGTATAGACTTATGAACAATGCAAACGAATGGCAGTGTATAGACTTATGAACAAGCGCATGAATGTCAGTGTATAGACTTGTGATGAACAATGCATGAACCAGGTTCGCCAATGTGTAGACATTACATAGCTCAGCCACTGTGTAGACTTCACGAAGCCTCACCAGTGTACAGGCTTGGAACGAGTGTTCTGTGAGCATTGAAGACTCAAGTTATAACAACAGAATGTATAGGGTTGTGGTCGGACAACCCAATGTGTAGACTTGAAGCAAGAGGCCAGTGTTCAGACTTTGAGGAAGCGATGTACTGTACGCAATGTACAGACTAGATAGTGCAAGACTCTTAAGAAGACGGTGAGCAATGTATTGACTTGAACCCCAACGGTGATGTATAGACTTCGACATGCTTTAGCCATTGTATAGACTATGCCAGGGTGAGACGATGCATTAGATGCTCGGCTGTACAGACTTGCAAAGTTCTGAATGAAACGATCGACTGTTGAACCGATGTACAGACTCTGAATGTAAAGGCAGGCTGTATAGACTTGAATCGCTTGAAGCGATGTACAGACTTGGTGAAGCTCAAGCAGTGTATGGACTTGTGAAGGCTTCAGCGTTGTACAGACATGGAAGAACCACTAGTGAATGTATAGACTTGATGAACCACTGTGGATGTATGGACTTGAGCGAATGAAGCCGATGTACAGACTTGCCTAAGACGCAGCATGAGACGCTGGCTGAGACGGACGCTGTACAGACTTTGAAGAGCAGTTCAATGTATAGACTTCACGCTGTACAGACTTTGAGGCTTTGAACGTTTGAGCAGAATGTAATGTACACACTTAGTGATGTAAAGACTTGGCCAGGAAAGCGTAGGGAAATGTATGAGTGTATGGACTTGGCCAAGCGTAGGAAAAGATATCGAATGTACAGACTTGGTGAAACACAGTCCAGTGTATAGACTTAGAGAAATGAAGTCCAGTGTATAGACTTGGAGAACTGTTCAATGTATTGACTTGGCGTTGTATAGACTTGGCTTTGAACGCTTGAGCTGAAGACAATGTGAAGACTTAGCGATGTATAGACTTCGCCCAAGGAAATGAATGTATAGACTTTGCCAAAAGTGAACGAGCCAATGTATGGACTTCAAAAGAAGCAGTCCGATGTACAGACTTCAAGACTTCTAGACAATGGACGCTGTACAGATTTGGTCTCAAGGAGTGTATATACTTAGCATGAAGACTGCCAGTCGATGTATAGACTTGGCTGAAGCTATCTCTGAACCAATGTTCAGACATTGTGCAATGTATGAACTTTATTGTGTGCAAGCCTGCTAACATGCAATGTGTAGACTTGAGTGATTGAAGCAGGCGTTGTACAGACTATGCAAGCATGACATTGGGCGCTGTATAAACTTACACTATCGGATGTGTAGACTTCATGAGAGTGCAGTAACTAGTGTATAGACATTAAGCTTGACACTCCAATGTATAGAGTTGAAGCTTGGAAGGATGTATAGGGTTGTGCTGAACTAACTTTGGCAATGTGCAGACTTGACTGGTCGGGCAGTGTAAAGACTTAGAGTATTAGGATCAGTGTGTAGACTTCAGTTAGAAGGTGCCCGATGTACAGACTTGAAGAAGTTATGCCAATGTACAGATGAGTCGACGCATCAGCAAGGGTGGGTCGACCCACTGCTGTCAATACTAACTAAGCAGAGTGTAGACAGAATCAAGATAGCATGCTTATCTGACAACCATATGAACTGTACTCACTCACATGATGAAACAGCATAAATCTAGAGATAGAAGATTGATTTATAGTGTGAGACATCATCAAAACCATAGGGATGCAATAATCTCCCCCTTTTTGATGATGGCAACACTATGAATCAAGCAATATCAAAGTTCAACAAGAAGTTTGATGGAGGCATCACCCACGATTCCCTTTGGCTCGGGTCCACTTCTTCACATTCGGGAGCTGGTTGAGTTTGGGCCTCACTCTATTAAGGCCCCTTATCCATTTAGTAGCTTTCCTTTGTGTCATTTTGATGTATTTTCATTTTATTTGAGTCATTTCCCTAGGTCTAGCACTTAGTTTCCTATGTTTTTGTATCATCATGCTGTCTAATGAGGCTATTGGGCCCAATTCGTTGGGCTAGGCCCATTGGTGCCCCCACCCCCTTGGTTATTTGTAGTTGCTTATTTTGTCAGGGACTTATTGTAAAGAGTGGGTTGCCTATAAATAGGACCCCACTCCCCCTCATTTGAAGTTAATGAAGAAATGAATCCTTTTGAGTTAAGTCTACACTTTTGTTCAATTTGGAGAGATTCCACTAAGATAGGGTGAGATACCCTAGGGAGTGAATCCCATACCCCCCCTCCTCTCTCTCTTCTCTCTCCTCCCACTAAGGGGTTCGCCCCCTTCTCTCTCTCCTCCCTTCCCCTTCAACTCCCAACCACCACCCACCTCATTCAATACCCCTCCACTTCCCCAAGTTGCCTTTACTCCACTCCCATTGTCCCAAGGTGGCATCTTCTCCACTTCCAACACAATCTCCTCCCTCCCAAGGCAATCCCACTAGTTCCCACACAATCCTCCACCTTCCTAGGCCAATTCAAATTTGAAATTCCCTTCCCTCCACTTGTTTTGGCCGCCCCCTTCCATTACCTCCCTTCTTGCCAAGTTCGCCCCCTTCATTCCCCCATTCCCTCTCTCACACCCTCATCTTCCTCCTCCACCTGCTAGCATTTGCTTCCAGCCATTCTCCCCCTCATTCCACCATCACCATTAGCTCTTTTCTCCACCCCACTAGAGCCCCACTCACCCTTAGGTCGCCCCTACCACTTCCCTCCACCAAAGAAGCCACCTCTCCCTCTCATTTCAGTTTCAGGTTGGAGCTGTGCAGACCAGCAGATCAGCCCCGAGTTGCAGCATCGACCACGGCTTCCTCCTGGTGTTCCTGAAGGCGTGGCCTACCTTTCTGGAAAGGCCTTCCAGTCTAATTCGCAAGCGAGGTGAAGCAACACGATCCGAGGTCGGAGCTGTCAGATAGAGCCATTCTCCCACCATCGCGCAAGAAGGCCTTCATCCAGAACCAGAACCTAGAAGACTGCCGTACCACGGTTGACTCAGCTGAATCAGGCCCAGGTTCCTTCAACAAAGTTCTTCCCCGTCCAGTCCTCCTTCAAGAACAGGAAGCGGAACTGCATTCGGCCACCGGGGGGGAGAGTTATCATTTTTTCTCTCCCCGTCTGTCCAGCCCTGCTTCTGCAGTCTGTTTCGACCAGTGAGCACCGTTCAGGGTGCCCCGCTCGCCATCGACATCGGAACGCTGCCCCGTCACTTTCAGCTGAAAGCTACTTCGACCACGAAGACGTGCTGTTCAGAGGTCGGGAGAGCGCACAGTGACCTTTGCAAGTTGCTGTTCCAGTCCAGATCAGCCTGCGGCCAGACAGAGCAATCTCCTTCCTGCTGCTGGAGCTGTCACCACCGACCAACAGAGCATCCCCAAAAATTCTGCAGTCATCCCCTTCAAGTCAGGAAGCTGTAGGAGGTGGTTTCACTCAATTCGGAGTCCGGACGAGTCCGTGGCAACCTCAACCTCATCACCCTATCCTGCAGGCCAGAACAAGGCTGATATCGCACCGGGCGCCACTTAGTAATCGAGAGCTTTCCTCCCCTCCCCGCTTGGCCGGCTGAAGGCCCCACCCTGCGTGGTGGTAGTTTTGGTTGTAACATTTTAACCCCCACCCCAAGATCCCCCTCCTGCGTGAGGTGTAGTTTTGTACTTCTTTGGGCAGGTCAAGCGACACCGCCGCGGCGTGTGGGGAACCACCGCCTCCCCGCTCGCCCTCGTCTCCGACCGGGACCGGTTTCTTCAAACCGGTCGAGTAAGTGTCTCATCCTTGCTCAATAGTGTTGCTCTTTCAATATTTGCTTCATGCGCCGCTGAATTTGTGAGGGAGCGCCCGGTCCTCAAGTCCATGACTTAGAGTGACCGCCGTGGGGAAGTGTGAACCGGTGCCTTTGCGCACTTTGTCGGCCCCAATTGAATTGGGCATCCAACCTTTGGAAGTCAAACCTTGGCCTTGCTGGCCCTCTACCAGCAAGGGCCCATTCCCATACTTCACACTTGGCATCACCAAGTCACTCCGGGTATAGAGTGCGACGGGAGAGCGGTGGCCCATTAAGGCCCATTTGAATGCTATTTGTGATTGCTTGCTTAAGTCCGAGGTTGTGTCACATCAAGTGGTATCAGAGCAAGTCCTTGACTTGTCTCTATCAAGTCTAAGTCCTAGGACCTTTGCATTGTGTGTCCAACCACTTTGGCCCTTTGTCTTGCATGTCCACCCGTAGTGGTGCTAGCTATCAACCCGGTTCATCGTCTTCGGCTCCACCAATGGATCCCAATCCTCACCAACTCAACCAAGATGTTCCTAGGGAGGGACCCCAAGGCCACATGGATAGGGTAGATGCTGCCCTCACAACCATCCTTGCCCAACTAGAGTCCATTACCAACCGAATTGCTCGGTTAGAAGACCAAGAGTTCCGCCCAAGGAACAATGAGCCTAGAATTCCCCCTCCGCATGATGAGCCTCATAGAGAAGATCCTCACCCAAGGATCAATGAGCCAAGAGCCCCTCCACCACATGGTGAGTTCCATAGGAATGGTTTTCCCCAAAGGAACCAAGGCCCAAGAGTCCACCCTCCACATGTAGAGCCTCATAGGGATGAGTTCCACCCAAGGAACAACGGCCCAAGAGCCCATCACCCACATGCTGAATTTTATCAGGAGGATATGGACCATGACCATTATTATGATTATGAGAGGCCTCGCCCCCATCAAAACCATGACCGGCGTCCACGGGATGATCCGGATGACCCCCTTTTAAGGATGATCAAGGTAGAGGCCCCAAATTTTGATGGTTCACATGAACCTAGTGTTTACCTAGAATGGGAGACCGCCATGGACCAATACTTTGAATGGTACCCCATGTCCGACCAAAGGAGAGTTAGATTGGCTAAGATGCATCTCACTAAGTTGGCCAAAACTTATTGGCTAAACCAAGAGGGTCTAAGACGGGTTAGGCGGGAAGAGCCTATTGACACTTGGGCGGATATGAAAAACCAACTTAGGAACAAATACCTCCCCCGAACCTACCACCAAATGCTCCTAGATGAATGGCAAAGCCTCACCCAAGAAGGGAAGACCGTGGTAGAGTACATTGAAAAATTTGACTCCTATCTTTTAAAGTGTGGAGTCCATGAGGATCCGGACGTCACCTTATCCCGCTTTAGGAATGGGCTTCAAAGCCACATCAAGAGGGAACTATTCATGAGAGACGTTGACAACTTGAGCTAGCTTACCAAGTAGCTAGAGATGTGGAAAGGTTTTCTAGGAGTTCCCGATTTATCACTCCCCGACCAACCGATCCCAAAAACTTGGGACCACGTCCCATTCCACCCACTCCCATGAGAGCTCCTAGCCCAAGTGGGAATGCCCCTTTAAGGTCCTACAATCCTCCCCCACCCATCACTCCAAACAAGCTCGTTCCTAGTCATCCTCTCCCACGGAAGGATGACAACCCCAAAGGACCAAGTGTAGGAGCCACCCCGGGAAGAGGGCGCCAACAATACTATAGGTGTCAAGGGTTTGGTCATTTTGCGGGACAATGTCCATCTAAGGGGTTATCTAGTTTGCTTATTGAGGAAGAAGTTCAACCCCAAAAGGAACAAGAAAATGACGTTGAGGAACATGAAGCCTCACTAGATTGGGAAGAGGAGTATGAAGCCCAATATCTAGAGTCGGGTCTAGATCACTCCACTCCTTCAAACAACTCCCATCTAGGAGTCATTAGGTGCATCCTCACCCAACCTCAAGAAGAGGATTGGCGTCGGACCTCAATCTTCCACACCTTTATCAAGATAGAGAACCATGTGAGGAAAGTGATCTTGGATAGTGGTAGTTGTGTTAATGCCGTGTCACCCGACACCGTCAAGCTCCTTGGGCTTACTCTCACTCCCCACCCAAGTCCATACCGGGTCTCATGGATCAACAACAACTCCATCCCGGTCAACACCCAATGCCTAGTGCCTCTCACTTTCTCTTCCTACCATGGCCAAATATGGTGTGACGTCATACCCATGGAAGTGGGTAGCATCCTTTTAGGAAGACCTTGGCTCTATGATGTGGATGCCACCATTTTAGGGAGAAGCAACATATGCACCTTTGAGCATGAGGGTAAGACTATCCGTCTTAACCCCTCCCCACCTCGACCCATGCCCAAGAAGGACCCTCTCCCTCAAGGATCACACCCCACCACTCCACAAGTCTCGGGGAACTCCACCCCTCCAACCCAAGCCCTTATCCAAACCCCAAAATAAAGTAGAACCACGGGGTTGACCAAAGGTCTTCATCTCATCACTAGGAAAGAGCTTGAAGAGGAAATTGCTCAAGGGGTGCCATTGTGTGCGGTAGTCATATGCTTAGGGGAACCTACCCCTTCTAACCCCCATCCCATAGAAATCCAACAACTTTTGGAAGAATTCCATGATGTGTTCCCGGAAGAGCTCCCGGACCAACTCCCTCCCATGTGTGATGTGCAACACGCAATCGATCTAGTACCGGGAGCCACCCTTCCAAACCTTCCTCATTATCGCCTCAATCCCACGGAACATGCCGAACTTAGGAGGCAAATAGAGGAACTCATTAGGAAGGGCTTCATCCGCATTAGTAAGAGTCCATGTGCCGTCCCGGCCCTCCTTACCCCCAAGAAAGATGGATCATGGTGGATGTGTGTGGATAGCCGGGCCATTAACAAGATTACCGTCAAGTATAGGTGCCCCATCCCTAGGCTTGATGACATGTTGGATATACTAGCCGGAGCCACCATCTTCTCTAAGATAGATCTCAAGAGTGGCTACCACCAAGTTAGGGTAAGGCCCGGGGATGAGTGGAAAACGGCCTTCAAGACCAAGGATGGTCTCTTTGAGTGGTTAGTCATGCCATTTGGGCTTTCTAATGCCCCAAGTACTTTCATGCGTCTTATGACGGAGGTACTTAGGCCTTTCATTGGGAATTTTCTAGTGGTATACTTTGATGATATTCTCATCTATAGCCAAACCCATGAGGCCCACCTTGACCACCTTAGGAAAGTTTGCACCGTCCTCCGGCAAGAAAGCCTATTTGCCAACCTAGGAAAGTGTCATTTCATGACCACTTCCATCACCTTCCTAGGATTTGTGGTGTCAACCAAAGAAGTCTCCATGGACCCCGACAAGGTCCAAGCTATTCTTGATTGGCCGGAGCCCCACACTCTTCATGAGGTTAGGAGTTTTCATGGGTTGGCCACATTCTATAGGAGATTCATTCGAGGGTTTAGCACTATCACCGGCCCAATAACTGATTGTCTCAAAAGGGAACCTTTGTTTGGACCAAAGCCGCCTCTAAAGCCTTCCTTGAGCTTAAGGAAAAGTTGACCCAAGCCCCGGTCCTATGCCTTCCCGATTTCTCCAAAGTTTTTGAGGTCACTTGTGATGCATCCGGGACAGGGATAGGAGGGATTCTTAGTCAAGAGGGACACCCGGTCGCCTACTTTAGTGAGAAGCTATGTGATGCTAGGACTAGATACTCCACCTATGACAAGGAGTTCTATGCCGTGGTCCAATCCCTCCGACACTGGAGACATTACTTGCTTCCCAAAGAGTTTGTCATCTTTTTCCGACCATGAGGCCCTCAAATACCTCAATTCCCAACAGAAGTTGAATGCCCGACATGCCCGATGGGTTGAGTTCATCCAATCCTACACCTTTGTTATCAAACACAAGGCCGGGAGTGAGAATAAGGCCGCGGATGCCCTTAGTAGGAAGATGTCCTTGTTATCCACTATCCAAGTGGAAGTGATTGGTTTTGATAAGGTCAAGGACGAGTACCCTGGTTGCCCCGACTTTGGGCAAATCTATGCCAACTTGACCACTCATTCTAGCAAGGAGCATGAGGGATTTATTTTAGAGGATGGGTTCCTCTTCAAGGGGACAAGGCTTTGCATTCCCCGGACCTCTCTTCGAGATTTCTTGGTTTGGGAATTACATGCCGGAGGGTTAGCCGATCATTTTGGGATCCACAAAATCATTGCCTTAGTTGAGGGTCAATTTTATTGGCCGAGCCTCAAGAGAGATGTAGACAAAATAGTGGGTCAATGTCGCACGTGTGCTTCGGCCAAGCAGGTGAAGCAAAACACCGGCCTATACACCCCACTTCCCATCCCCGACCGACCATGGCAAGATTTGAGCATGGACTTTGTGCTAGGCTTACCCAAGACCTCTAGGAAGCATGACTCCATCTATGTGGTGGTTGATAGATTTTCCAAAATGACCCACTTCATCCCATGCTCCAAAACATCCGATGCCTCCCATGTAGCCCGATTATTCTTTGATGAGGTAGTCCGCCTCCATGGGCTGCCCAAGACCATAGTCTCCGACAGGGATGTCAAATTCACTAGCTATTTTTGGAAGACTCTTTGGCACATGATGGGTACCCTCCTCAAATTCTCCACTGCCTACCACCCCCAAACGGATGGCCAAACTGAAGTGGTCAACCGGAGTCTAGGGAACCTCCTTAGAAGTCTTGTTGAGGATCAGCCAGTCGATAGGGATGAGTCCATTTGAAGCCGTGCATGGGTACAAACCAAGAAAGCCATCCGACCTCATTCCCCTTCCCCAGCATGCTAGAGTGTCCATTTCTGCCGAGTCTTTTGCACAACATATTAGGGAATTGCATGAGGGAATTCGCAAGCACATTAGCATGAAAAATGAGGCTTCTAAAAGGTTGGCCGACTCTCACCGGCGTCACTTAGAGTTCCAAGTGGGTGACTTTGTGATGGTAAGGACGGAGAGGCTCTCCCCAGGAGCCTACTCCAAGTTGAGGCCACGTGGGACTGGGCCCTTCCAGGTCTTGAGGCGCATTGGTGCGAATACTTATGAGTTAGATCTCCCTGAGGATTATGGGGTAAGTCCTACAATCAATGTCGCCGACTTAGTGCCATACAAGGGCCCCACGGTGGGACCTAGTGAGGAGATTGAGCCTACGTCTTCCTTTGAGAGAGTACCCACCCGTGAGGAGAGTCCACTAGCCAAGAGAGCTCAGCGCGATCGCATTGAACGAATATTGGATGAGCAGGTCACTACCACCCGGAGCAAAGTATATGAGCGATATTTCGTCAGGTGGAAGGATCGGCCTCCGTCGGAAGACTCATGGGTGAGTCGGGAGGACCTCCAGCGATTGGATCCGGACCTCCTCGAGCGGTACCTTAGCCGGATGGATCCTTACTCGACAGAGTCGAGCTCTTCGCAGCCCAGGGGATTTGATGGAGGCATCACCCACGATTCCCTTTGGCTCGGGTCCACTTCTTCACATTCGGGAGCTGGTTGAGTTTGGGCCTCACTCTATTAAGGCCCCTTATCCATTTAGTAGCTTTCCTTTGTGTCATTTTGATGTATTTTCATTTTATTTGAGTCATTTCCCTAGGTCTAGCACTTATTCTCTTATGTTTTTGTATCATCATGCTGTCTAATGAGGCTATTGGGCCCAATTCGTTGGGCTAGGCCCATTGGTGCCCCCACCCCCTTGGTTATTTGTAGTTGCTTATTTTGTCAGGGACTTATTGTAAAGAGTGGGTTGCCTATAAATAGGACCCCACTCCCCCTCATTTGAAGTTAATGAAGAAATGAATCCTTTTGAGTTAAGTCTACACTTTTGTTCAATTTGGAGAGATTCCACTAAGATAGGGTGAGATACCCTAGGGAGTGAATCCCATACCCCCCTCCTCTCTCTCTTCTCTCTCCTCCCACTAAGGGGTTCGCCCCCTTCTCTCTCTCCTCCCTTCCCCTTCAACTCCCAACCACCACCCACCTCATTCAATACCCCTCCACTTCCCAAGTTGCCTTTACTCCACTCCCATTGTCCCAAGGTGGCATCTTCTCCACTTCCAACACAATCTCCTCCCTCCCAAGGCAATCCCACTAGTTCCCACACAATCCTCCACCTTCCTAGGCCAATTCAAATTTGAAATTCCCTTCCCTCCACTTGTTTTGGCCGCCCCCTTCCATTACCTCCCTTCTTGCCAAGTTCGCCCCCTTCATTCCCCCATTCCCTCTCTCACACCCTCATCTTCCTCCTCCACCTGCTAGCATTTTCTTCCAGCCATTCTCCCCCTCATTCCACCATCACCATTAGCTCTTTTCTCCACCCCACTAGAGCCCCACTCACCCTTAGGTCGCCCCTACCACTTCCCTCCACCAAAGAAGCCACCTCTCCCTCTCATTTCAGTTTCAGGTTGGAGCTGTGCAGACCAGCAGATCAGCCCCGAGTTGCAGCATCGACCACGGCTTCCTCCTGGTGTTCCTGAAGGGGTGGCCTACCTTTCTGGAAAGGCATTCTAGTCTACTTCGCAAGCGAGGTGGAAGCAACACAATCCGAGGTCGGAGCTGCCAGATAGAGCCATTCTCCCACCATCGCGCAAGAAGGCCTTCATCCAGAACCAGAACCTAGAAGACTGCCGTACCACGGTTGACTCAGGCTGAATCAGGCCCAGGTTCCTTCAACAAAGTTCTTCCCCGTCCAGTCCTCCTTCAAGAACAGGAAGCGGAACTGCATTCGGCCACCGGGGGGCAGAGTTATCATTTTTTCTCTCCCCGTCTGCCCAGCCCTGCTTCTGCAGTCTGTTTCGACCAGTGAGCACCGTTCAGGGTGCCCCGCTCTTCATCGACATCGGAACGCTGCCCCGTTACTTTCGTATGAAAGCTACTTCGATCACGAAGACGTCACCGCTGGTTTCGTGCTGTTCATAGGTCGGGAGAGCGCACAGTGACCTCTGCAAGTTGCTGTTCCAGTCCAGACTAGCCTGTGGCCAGACAGAGCGATCTCCTTCCTGCTGCTGGAGCTGTCACCACTGAGCAACAGAGCGTCCCCAAAAATTCTGCAGTCATCCCCTTCAAGTCAGGAAGCTGTAGGAGGTGGTTTCACTCAATTCGGAGTCCGGACGAGTCCGTGGCAACCTCAACCTCATCACCCTGTCCTGCAGGCCAGAACAAGGCTGATATCGCACCGGGCGCCACTTAGTAATCGAGAGCTTTCCTCCCCTCCCCGCTTGGCCGGCTGAAGGCCCCACCCTGCGTGGTGGTAGTTTTGGTTGTAACATTTTAACCCCCACCCCAAGATCCCCCTCCTGCGTGAGGTGTAGTTTTGTACTTCTTTGGGCAGGTCAAGCGACACCGCCGCGGCGTGTGGGGAACCACCGCCTCCCCGCTCGCCCTCGTCTCCGACTGGGACCGGTTTCTTCAAACCGGTCGAGTAAGTGTCTCATCCTTGCTCAATAGTGTTGCTCTTTCAATATTTGCTTCATGCGCCGCTGAATTTGTGAGGGAGCGCCCGGTCCTGAAGTCCATGACTTAGAGTGACCGCCGTGGGGAAGTGTGAACCGGTGCCTTTGCGCACTTTGTCGGCCCCAATTGAATTGGGCATCCAACCTTTGGGAGTCAAACCTTGGCCTTGCTGGCCCTCTACCAGCAAGGGCCCATTCCCATACTTCACACTTGGCATCGCCAAGTCACTCCGGGTATAGAGTGCGACGGGAGAGCGGTGGCCCATTAAGGCCCATTTGAATGCTATTTGTGATTGCTTGCTTAAGTCCGAGGTTGTGTCACATCATTTAGAGCAGGAGTTAACTAGTATGGCCAGATATAGCTGAACAGTCAACTATCCCACATGACAACAAGAGACAAAGTCAGAGAGGTGTTCTCAAAGTATTGAGGACAAGTAATCCATTAGTTGCATAACAACAAGGAATTTTTTGAGATGATTTTCAAGAAGATCAATGAGTAAGTTGGTAATTCGCTCTTTTGACATTAGGGAGACACCTTGATTAGAGGCCTGAATCCCCAGTTACTAAGTGTGAGTACCTCATTACTTCCTTTTTTTTATTAAAGGAACAGAGTTAGTAACTGTGACTTTTGACATGAGGAAACACCTTGATTAGAGGCCAGAGTCCCCAGTTACTCACCAGCATGCCACCATTGCTCTGTCATGTCTTTTCATTCATTTTAAGCATTTGACACCTCATGACATGGAGAAAACTTCATTTCATTGATGAAGCTCCAGTTTCTCAGTGTCAAAACAAGACATGTTTGTTCAGTTAAGCCCTTGAGTTAAGAGATAGAATGATTGAAAACAATACCAGAAGGACTATTTCTTGAAGTGAGTCTTGAAGTCTAGATTTCAAGCTGATTGGGTCAGATATCAAGACATACAAGTTTTTGGCCTGAACCAGAATCAATGACAATGTAGAAGATATACTTTATACAATTAGTCCAGATCTCTGAAGGAGTACCAGAGGAAAGATTCTAACTGGAGATTAGAGTCACTGACTTATAGACTTAAGAGATAAGTGACACTCTACTGTCTGAGAGAACCACACTAGATCTGTCATGCAAGACCAGCAAAGTTACACATCTGGACAATCTTTCTGAATCTGTCAAAGAACTCTTCCTCTCACAGCTCAACCAGCTCCCCCTCACTCAAAGCATTCCTGAAAGCTAACCAACAGACATACAGAACTCCCCCTCACAAAAAGAACAGACTTCACATTTAAGATAATTTGTATAAGCCTAATTCTCTTCTCAGTGATGTGAATTTTTCATTATCTAGAGGTTTAGTGAAAATGTCAGCAATCTGATTATCAGTGCCTACATGAATCAGTTCAAAGTTATTTTTAGAAACCTCATCTCTTATGAAATGATGCCTTATCTCTATGTGTTTGGTGCGTGAATGCAAAATAGGATTTTTGGCAAGATTAATGGCACTGGTATTATCACAATAGATAGGTGTGCACCCCAGGTCTACTTGGAAGTCTTGAAGCTGGTGTTTAATCCAAATGACTTGTGTACCACAACTCCCTGCAGCCACATATTTAGCTTCTGCAGTGGAGAGGGCCACAGAATGTTGTTTCTTGGAACTCCAAGACACTAAACACCCACCCAAGAATTCACAATGACCACTAGTGCTTTTCCTGTCTAGTTTACATCCTGCATAATCAGCATCTGTGTATGCAACTAAGTTAAATGTGTGTGATGCAGGAAACCATAAACCAAGAGAATGAGTAGCTGACAAATATCTGAAAATTCTTTTCACTGCAGCTAAATGTAATTCAGTAGGTCTAGACTGATACCTTGCACACATTCCTACACTGAACTGTATATCAGGTCTAGAAGCTGTCAAGTAAAGAAGAGATCCAATCATACCTCGATAGAGCTTGGCATTTACTTCTTTACCTGTCTCATCTGTATCCAGTGAGGTATTGGTACCCATGGGTGTTGTAATGTACTTCAGGTTTTCCATACCAAACCTCTTGAATAGTTCTATTGTGTATTTGGTCTGGTTGATGAAGCATCCATCCTCTAGCTGCTGTACCTGCAAGCCAAGAAAGTACTTTAGTTCACCAACCAAACTCATCTCGAATTCAGCAGACATCATGTTAGAGAATTCATCACATAGTTCATGCTTAGTTGATCCAAATACAATGTCATCTACATATACCTGAACTATGATGAGATCTCTTTTTATGCCTTGGTAATAAGGTTTGATCAACTTTACCTCTTTTGTAGCCCTTGCTGATCAAAATTCAGTCAATCTTTCATACCATGCTCGTGGAGCCTGCTTTAGACCATACAAGGCTTTGTTTAACCTGAAAACTTGGTTAGGTTGAGGAGAGAATTGAAATCCAGGAGGTTGTTCAACAAAAACCTCTTCTTTAATGACTCCATTTAAAAAGATACTTTTAACATCCATTTGTTGGAGTTTTATATTCTTTGAGCAAGCAAAGGCAAGCAACAATCTTATAGCTTCCATCCTAGCAACAGGTGCATAGGATTCATCGAAATCTACACCAAATTCCTGACAGTAGCCCTTGGCTACTAATCTGGCCTTATTCCTAGAAATGATTCCATCTTCATTCATTTTATTTTTGAACACCCACTTAGTTCCTATGATATTAACATTATCTGGTCTTGGAACAAGTTCCCAGACATTATTTCTTTCGAACTGGCCTAATTCCTCACACATAGCATTGACCCAAGCTTGATCAGCTAAGGCCTCTTCTACTAATTTGGGTTCAATTTGTGACACTAAAGCAATTAAGTCTTCATTATTCACATTCCTAAAATGAGACCTAGTCCGAGGAGGATCTTCAGGATTGCCTATGACATTATCTATCGGATGATCTTTAAGAAATCTAACATTTATTGAAGACTCACCTGTTTCTCTTGGCTCTTCCTGATTGGGAGGATTTGCTGTTCCACTTGGCTGAGTCTTCTCTTCTTCTTGGTCTTCTAGGAATTCCCAATCATGATTGGAATCCCTATCAACATTTTCAATGTTAGTGACACCTTTCTTTTCACTAAAAATGATGTGTGGAGACTCTTCAACTTTCTGGTCTGATATGTTAAAGACCCTATATGCCCTAGACACTTCAGAGTATCCTAAAAATATTCCAGGGGAGCTTTTAGCTTCAAACTTATCTAAATCTTTCTTGTCATTGTTATGAATAAAGCATTTAGCTCCAAAAATTCTGAAATGAAACAAGTTTGGTTTCTTACCTTTTAGAAGCTCATAGGGTGTTTTCTTGTGAATGGGTCTTACCATGGCCCTGTTGATTATGTAAGTTGTTGTATTGGCCGCCTCTGCCCAAAACCTCCTTGGTAATTGACTTTCAATTAGCATGGTTCGGGCCATCTCCACAACAGTTCTATTTCTTCTCTCCACAATTCCATTCTATTCAGGTGTCCTGGGAGAAGAAAATCTGTGTGTTAGTCCCTCTCTTTCACAAAGATAAGAAAACATGGAGTTTTCAAACTCACCTCCATGGTCAGATTGAATAGAACAGATCTTGTGTTTTCCTTCTTGTTTGACCTTATTAAAAAATTGATTAAACTTTTGAAATGCATCACTTTTATTTGCTAAGAAAAAGATCCAAGAATATCTAGAGAAGTCATCTATGATGACATAGCCAAACATGTTCCCATTAAGACTCTGAGTCTAGTAGGACCGAAAAGGTCCATATGAAGAAGTTCCATTGGTCTAGAGGACAATGGCTCAGATCTTAGCTTGAAAGAATTCTTGGTCTGTTTGCCTAGAGCACAGGCATCACATGATTTTGAAATAGAGTTGAATTTAATTCTAGGCATGCCTCTAACTAAATCATGCTTGACCAATTTATTTAAAGTAGTAAAGCTAGCATGGCCTAAACGTCTATGCCATTCAAAAGCATCATTTTCAGAATTGGCAGATAAACAGATATTAGATTCAGATTCTCATCTAAGTCTACCATGTAAACATTATTAATCATGTTGGCTACAAATTTAACCACATCAGAATTTATTTCAAAGATTTTGCATGAATTATTATCAAACACAACCCTGT